>LNAC01000155.1:2459265-2691665 GCA_002007465.1 Ailurus styani | reverse complement strand
TCTATTTTCAACTTTTTGAGGAACCTCCAAACTGTTTTCCAGAGTGGCTGCACCAGCTTGCATTCCCACCAACATTGTAGGAGGGTTCCCCTTTCTCTCGCCAACATCTGTCGTTTCCTGACTTGTTAACTTTAGCCATTCAGACTGGTGTGAAGTGGTATCTCACTGTGGTTTTGATTTGTATTTCCCTGATGCTGAGTGATGTTGAGCACTTTCTCATGTGTGTGTTGGCTGTTTGGAGGTCTTTGGAGAAAGGTCTGTTCCTGTCTTCTTCCCATTTCTTGACTGGGTTATTTGTTCTATGGGTGTTGAGTTTGAGAAGTTCTTTATAGATTTTGGATACAAGCTCTTTATCTGATATGTCATTTGCAAATATTTTCTCCCATTCTGTCAGTTGTCTTTTGGTTTTGTTGACTATTTCCTTTACTGTGCAAAGCTTTTTTTGCTGTTCTTTCTCCAACTCCTTTAGAGTTAGGTTGTATACTTGAGACCTCTCTTATTTCTTGAGAAAGGCTTGTATTGCTATATACTTTCTTCTCAGGACTGCCATTGCTGTGTTCCAAAGATTTTGAACAGTTGTGTTTTCATTTTCATTTGTTTACATGATTTTTTAAAATTCTTCTTTAATTTTCCAGTTGACCCATTCATTCTTTAGTAGGATGTTCTTTAGCCTCCATGTATTTGAGTTCTTTCCAAATTTCCTCTTGTGATTGAGTTCTAGTTTCAGAGCATTATGGTCTGAAAATATTCAGGGAATGATCCCAATCTTTTGGTACTGGTTAAGACCTGATTTGTGACCCAGAATGTGGTCTATTCTGGAGAACGTTCCATGTGCACTAGAGAAGAATGTGTATTCTGTTGTTTGGGGATCGAATGTTCTGAATATATCTGTGATGTCCAGCTGGTCCATTGTGTCACTTAAAGCCTTTATTTTCTTGTTGATCTTTTGCTTAGATGATCTGTCCATTTCAGTAAGGGGGATATTAAAGTCCCCTACTATTATTATATTATTGTCGATGTGTTTCTTTGATTTTGTTATTAATTGGTTTATATAATTGGCTGCTCCCATGTTAGGGGCATAGATATTTAAAATTGTTAGATCTTCTTGTTGGACAGACCATTTAAGTATGTGCCCTTCCTCATCTCTTATTATAGCCTTTGGTTTTCTAAATCTAATTTGTCTGATATAAGGATTGCCACTACAGCTTTCTTTTGATGTCCATTAGCATGATAAATTGTTTTCCACCCCCTCACTTTCAATCTGGAGGTGTCTTTGGTTCTAAAATGAGTTTCTTGTAGACAGCATATCGATGGGTCTTGTTCTTTTATCCATTCTGATACCCCGTGTCTTTTGATTGGGGCATTTAGCCCATTTACATTCAGGGTAACTACTGAAAGATATGAATTTAGTGCCATTGTATTGCCTGTAAGGTGCCTGTTACTGTATAGTGTCTCTTCCTTTTTGGTCTGTTTCTTTTAGGCTCTCTCTTTGCTTAGAGGACCCCTTTCAATATTTCCTGTAGGGATGGATTGGTGTTTGCAAATTCCTTTAGTTTTTGTTTGTCCTGGAAGGTTTTTATCTCTCCTTCTATTTTCAGTGAGAGTCTAGCTGGATATAATATTCTCGGCTGCATATTTTTCTCATTTATTGCTCTGAATATATCATGCCAGTTATTTCTGGCCTGCCAGGTCTCTGTGGATAGGTCTGCTGTCAGTCTAATATTTTTACCATTGTATGTTACACACCTCTTTCCCAAGCTGCTTTCAGGATTTTTGTCACTAAGACTTGTAAATTTTAGTATTAGATGAAGGGGTGTGGACCTCTTTTTACTGATTTTGAAGGGGGTTCTCTGTGCCTCCTGGATTTTGATGCTCATTCCCTTCCCCAAGTTAGGGAAATTCTCTGTTATGATTTTCTCCAATATATCTTCTGCCCTCTCTCTTCTTCTTCTTCTGGGATCCCAATTATTCTAATATTGTTTCATCTTATGGTATCACTTATCTCTCGAATTCTCCCCTCATGATCCAGTAGTTGTCTCTCTTTTCTTCAACTTCTTTATTCTCTCTCATTTGGTCTTCTATATCACTAATTCTCTCATCTGCCTCATTTATCCTAGCAGTAAGAGCCTCCATTTTTTATTGCTTCTCCTTAATAGCTTTTTTTGTTTCAACTTGGTTAGATTTTAGGTCTTTTATTTCTCCAGAAAGGGTTTTTATTTCTCTAGAGAGAGATTCTCTATTATATTCCATGCTTTTATCTAGCCCAGCTAGCACCTTGATAATCATCATTGTGAACTCTAGTTCTGACATAATACTAATGTCCACATTGATTAGGTCCCTAACTATCATTACTGCCTTTTGTTCTTTTTATTTTGGGGGGTGATTTTTTCCACCTTGTCATTTTATCCAGATAAGAATAGATGGATGAGAGAACAAAATACTAAAGTGCAGCAATGACCCCAGAAAAATATACACTAACCAAATCAGAAGAGACCTGAAACTGGGGGGAGAAGAAAGAGGGAAAAAAAAAAAGGAGAAAAATCTATATCTATATCTACTTCTATATCTATATCTATCTCTGTCTCTATCTCTATCTCTATATCTGTCTGTATCTATATCTATATCTGTTAGACTGATGAATTGAACAGACCCTATATGTATACAAAAAATAAGATTAAATACAATGAAGGGATAAAATATGACTATAACACTGAAAATTTAAAAAGATTTTTAAAAACTTATTGGTAAGATAAAATAGTTTTAAAATGTTAAAATAAGAAAGAGGAAAAAATTTAAAAGAAAAAGTAAGAAAAAAAATAAAATTCAAAGCATTTAACTTTGAAAGACTAAGGATTATGGGGGGAAAGCCATGAATTCTATGTGTTGCTTTCCCCTAGCTCTGGAGTTCCACAATTCTTGGTGATCAGTAAACTTGGTCTTGGCTGGATGTTCTTGCTGATCTTCTTGGGGAGGGGCCTGTTGCTGTGACTTCCAAGTGTCTTTGCCCGAGGTGGAATTGCACTGCCCTTGCCAGCGGCCAGGCTAAGTAATTGGCTCAGGTTCATTCTTGGGAGATTTCGTTCTCTGAACGCTTTCCGTACAGCTTTGGAGGATGGGAATTAAAATGGCGACCTCCCAATCTCTGACCCAAAGGAGCTGACAGCTCGGGACCTCACTCCTCAGTGCGTCCTCAGAGAAAAGCAGTAAGTCCCTCCTGTCTCCCTGGTCTCCAGCCGCACTTCAAGCCTGTGACCAAGTGTTTCTGTCTCTGGCACATGGCTCCGTTTGGAGTCTCCAAACCCAGCAGATTCCTGCAGCACGCTCCCATGCCACTCCTCCCAGAGGAGGAAGGAGAGGGTCTCTCTGGATCTACCACTTGTGGATCCCTGCTCAAAGAGCAGTGGCCCAACTGTGCTTTGGATCACAGTTTAAGATATTACCGAGCTGAGAGACACCTCCTCAGCTTGGCTCCATCTCTCCAGTCAGCTTCCCCTTCCTGATACCTGGGAGCTCTGTCACTCTCACACACCCCTGTTCTTTTTGTGTCCTCATGGGTCCTGAGACCACACTGTCGCCAGGAGGGATTCACCACTTGCTTATCTTCTGGGGCGACATCCCTCAGTGGAATGGACTTCTAAAAGTTCTGATTATGTGCTCTGTTGCTCTCTCACTTGCCAGGAGCCGGCCCCTCCCACCCCCTGGGGTCTATCTTTCCGTCGCTTCACATTCACTTCTCCACACGTCCTACCTTCCAAAAAGTGGTTGATTTTCTGTTCTTAGAATTGCTGCTCTTCTTCTCTTTGATCTCCTGTTGAATTTGTAGGTGTTCAGACTGGTTTGATAACTATCTGGGTGAACTCCTGGGACCTGATGATAATCGGTCTCCTACTCCTCTGCCATCTTGATCCTCCATCTCCTTAATGGTGTCTTTGATGCACAAAAACTCCTAATGTGATTGTAGTCCAATTTATCAATCTCTTTCTTATGGTTAGGGGCTTTTTCCTGCTGTGTTTAAGCAATATTTCCCTGTCCTAATGACATGAAAATATTCTCCCACATTATCTTGTTTTACCTTTCATCTTTATGTTTACCAACCACCTAGAATAGATTTTTGGATATCATTTCAGGGAGATTAGGTTTTATTTTTTTCCCCTTAATGGATATCCCTTGAATTTGGGACCATTTATTAAAACAACTACACTTTCTCTCTGCACTTGATGCATCTTTCTTGTAAATGAGATGATTGTATATTATAGATCTGTTTCTCTACTTTCCTATTTCATTGATCTGTTTTACTGTCATTGCACAAACACCTGTCTGAATTAATTTAGGCTTATAATAAGTCCTGATACTAAGAAGAGTAAATTCTCCAATCTTGTTCTTCAAAGTTGTCTTGGCTATTTAACCTTTTTCATATCCATATCCTTTTTCATATCCATAACCATTTTACAATCACTTTGTCAATTTTCACACCAAAATAAATCTGATGGATTTTATTGTCTTCATAGAACAATTTGGAGAATATTGGGGGCATATAAAAAGTGGCCCTTTCAGTTCATAAATATGATATTTCCTTCCATTATTTAGGATTTATTTAGTTTCTCAAGATAATGTTTTAAAGTGTTTACTAGATTTATTTCTAAGTGTTTGATGTTGTTATAATTTATTATAAATAGTAAATTAAAGGTGGCATTTTCTGAACTCTGTAGCTGACAAATAGAAATATGAATTGATATTTTTAATATTGATAATCAAACCAAATGGTTAAACTTACTTATTTTCTACAGAATTTTTCCTTTGCATTCTTTCTATGCACAATCATCTTATGTACAAATAAACTGTATATTTTTTTCTTCTAAGACTCATAGGTGTTGCCTTCTTTTTCCTTTTTTTTCTTTATTTCATTTATGAGGCTCTCCACTACAGTTTGAATACAGCATTAATGGTGGACATCCATATCTGTTCCTAATATTAGAAAGAAAGTTTTGCCACTAAGTACGAGATATGCTTAAATTTTTTGTTGATTTATTTATCAGATTAAGAATATTCCCTTCTAAGCACAGATGTTTCTTAGGGTTCAAATCAATAACATTGACCTGATTTCAGAAAAAAAAGTATATATTCCCTTCTAATCTTAATTTTACTGAGTTGTTTGTTTTGTTTTGCTTTTTATCACAAATGTAGATATGCTTTTTTCTGGATGTTATTTGATATAAGAAATTAATCCTCCCCTTTATTCTGTTTAATGTGTTAAATTACATCAATTGATCTAATATGAATAAACCCAGCCCGTAATGACATTATTCTTTTATATATGACTAGATTTAGTGTGTCAGTTTTTGAACATAAATATTTGCAATTATATTTATTAATGAAATAAGCCTATAATTTTCTCTTCCTGTGATATTCTCTTCAGATTGGGCTTCAAGTCTATTTTAGCCCCATCAAGTGAGTTTGGATGTATTTTCACCTGCAGTTTCTGAATGAGTTCTTATGAGACTGACATTATTTCTCCCGTAAATGAATTGGCAATGTTTATTGATTAAACTGAGGCAAGATTTTGTTGTACAAAAGTTTTGGGTTTTTTTTTTTTTTTTACCCATCCCCTGACCTCCCTCTCCTCTGGCAACCACAAACTTGTTCTCTGTATTTTAAGTCTGTTTTTGGTTTTTGTCAGTTTTTTTGTTTGTTTTGTTTTCTTAGGTTCCACATATAAGTGAAATCACATGGTATTTGTCTTTCTCTGACATATTTCTCTTGGCCTAATAACCTCTAGGTCCATCCATGTTGTCGCGAATGGCAAGATTTCATTCTTTTTTTATGACCAAGTAATATTTCCAGTGTGTGTGTGTCTCTCTGTGTGTGTACCACATCTTCTTAATCCATTCATCTATCAGTGGACACTTAGGTAGCTTCCATATTTTGGCTGTTATAAATAATGCTGCAATGATCATAAGAGTGCACATATCTTTTCAAATTAGTCTTTCTGTTTTCTTCAGGTAAATACCCAAAATGAAGTATTTCTATTTTTAGCTTTTTAAGAAAAATCCATACTGTTTTCCGGAGTATTGCACCAATTTACATTCCTACCAACAATGTATAACTCTTCTCTTTTCTCCACATCCTCACCAACACTTATTATTTCTTGTCTTTTTTATACTAGTCATTCTGACTGCTGTGAGAAAATTCTCTGTTTGGATATGCGTTTCCCTCATGACTAATGATGTTGAGAATCTCTTCATATATCTGTTGGCCATCTGCATGTCTTTGGAAAATGTCTATTCAGATCCCCTGCCCAGTTTTTTTTTTAAGACTTTATTTATTTATTTGACAGAGAGAGACACGGCAAGAGAGGGAACACAAGCAGGGAGAGTGGAAGAGGGAGAAGCAGACTTCCCGCCAAGCAGAAATCCCAATGCAGGGCTCGATCCCATGACCCTGGGATCATGATCCAAGCCAAAGGCAGACCCTTAATGACCCAGGTATCCCCCTCACCCAGTTTTTAATTGTATTGTTTTTTGGTTGGTTTTGTGTTGAGTTGTATGAGTTCTTTATATATTTTGGATATTAATTGGATAATATAGCCTTATTGGATTTATCATTTGCGTATATCTTCTCCCATTCAGTAGGTTGCCTTCTTGTTTTGTTGATGGTTTCCTTTGCTGTGCAGAGATTTTTAGTTTAATGTGGTCCCATTTGTTTAGTTTTGCATATGTTTCCTTTGGCTGAGGAAGCAGCTCCAGAAAAATATTAGTAAGGCTGATGTCCGAGACTTTAATTGCCTGTGTTTTCTTTCAGGAATTCTGTAGTTTCAGATCTTACATTTAGGTCTTTAATCCATTTTGAGGGTGTGTGTGTGTGTGTGTGTGTGTGTGTGTGTGTGTGTGTGTGTGGTGTAAGAAAGTGGTCCAGTTTCATTCTTTTACATATAGATGACCACTTTTCCCAACACCATTTGCATATCTTTGCCTCCTTTGTCATAGAGTAATTGACCATATAAATGTGTTTTGTTTTGTTTTGTTTTTTCTGGGCTCTCTATCCTGTTCCACTGATCTATGTGTCTATTTTTATACCAGTACCATACTGTTTTGCTTAATATAGCTTTGTATTATATTTTGACGTCGGGATTGTGATACTTCTCGCTTTGTTCTCGTTTCTCATGATTGCTTTGTCTATTTGGGGTCTTTTGTAGCTCAATACAAGTTTTAGAATTATTCATTATAGTACTATGAAAAATGCTATTGGTATTTTGATAAGGATTGTATTAAATTTGCACATTGTTTTGGGTAGTATGATCATTTTAACAATATTCTTCCAGTTTGTGAACATATCTTTCAATTTATCTGTGTTTTCTTCAGCTTTTTTCATCAATGTCATAGTTTTCATCTCTTTGGTTAAATCTACTCCTAGGTATTTAAATTTTTTATGCAATTATAAATAGATTGTTTTCTTAATTTCTTTTTTTCTGGTAATCAGTTATTAGTTTATATAAACACAAGAGATTTCTATATTTTAATTTTGTATCTTGCAGCTTTACTGAATTCATTTATTAGTTCTTTTTTTTAAGATTTTATTTATTTATTTGGCAGAGAGAGAGAGATCACAATTAGGCAGAGAGGCAGGCAGAGAGAGAGGGGGGAAGCAGGCTCCCTGCTGAGCAGAGAGCCTGATGCAGGGCTCGATCCCAGGACCCTGAGATCATGACCTGAGCCAAAGGCAGAGGCTTTAACGCACTGAGCCACCCAGGCACTCTATTTATTAGTTCTAATAGTTTAAAAAAAATTTTATCTATTGATTTGAATAAAACTATTATGAATTCAAGGAAATGATTTTCTTCTTATGTCAATTTAGGAAGATGTGCTTTTCTGGGAATTTTGTATCTTCACAGATTTTCCAATTTATTGGCATGTGATTTTTTTTTATTTTTTTAAAGATTTTATTTATTTATTTGACAGAGAGAGAGAGATCACAAGTAGGCAGAGAGGCAGGCAGAGAGGCAGGCAGAGAGAGAGGAGGAAGCAGGCTTTCCGCTGAACAGAGAGCCCAATGTGGGCCTTGATCCCAGGACCCTGAGATCATGACCTGAGCCGAAGGCAAAGGCTTTAACCCACTGAGCCACCCAGGTGCCCCGGCATATGATCTTTTTAAAGTCTATATGATCTGAAGTGATGTTACTTTTTCATTTTTGGTATTGGGTTTTTTTATGCTTTTATTCTTTCTGTTCTTTTTTTTTAAATCAGTATCACCAGAGGATATTTTTTATGATTATTAAAGATTCAAATTTGTTTCCAAGGTTCCTCTCTATTGCTTTTATCTTTTATATTTTCTACATTGTATTTTTTTCATTTATTTTTCTGTTGTTTTTCTGTATCTCTGAGTTGAATACTTAGGGCTTTTGGTTTTTTTTTCTGTTCTAATGTATGTATTCTAGGCTGCTCTACCTTCAGCCTTAGGTCTTGCCTTAGCATTGTGCCTTAAAGTGTCTACCTATAAGATTTGTCCCTTTCTCAAAAGTAGGAAGACTGCGGTTTCTCAATGCTTTCCATCCTACTGTGGGTGGGGGACAGGGGCATTCTTTGTTGTACTGATTAAGACCTAGTCTTAGGCAAACATTTTGTTAGTGAGTATTGAACCTGCCCCAACCCTAGATTTAGGAATGTACCCTGCATGCACTCTTCTTTCTCCCCCAGAGAATGGTGTGTGTGTGTGTGTGTGTATGTGTTTAGTTCCCTTCACCTATTGCAATGAGTTTTCATAAGGACCCTATAGGTGGTTACATTTGTTGCCATTCCCCCACCTTTTAAGACTTTTTTTCTCCCCATGAATAAATGAGGGAAAGGATCTGGGCAGGGTCTGTGCCTTTTCTAAAAGTGGTTACTCTTAGACATAAATAGGCCTGTATCTTATAAGAGGCTTTCTCATGACTCTCATTGTTTTGTTGTTGTTGTTGTTTGTTTGTTTTGTTTTGTTTTGTTTTTTGAGAGGAGAGCCTGGGAACTGGTATAAATTTCCCTTGTGTCTGTGGTTCCCAACCATTCTATATTCTCTGCCTATACCACAGTTAACCTACAGCAATTTGTTAAGACTGTCAACTGAGTTCTTCTTCCAGACATTCTTTGGTATCTATTCCAGGTAAGCAAGTGATTGAGTGATTGCATTCTGTCTTCCTTTGGACATGCCTGCCTTATAGTTAATATTAGTTGGTTCGTCTGTGACTTCAACTCTCTCCTGAAATAAAAAATATTTGCATGTTTGTAGATTGTTGAAGATGTTGTTGTTGTAAAGGTAGCAGCAATGCTCTTTCCTTCTTTCTACTTTCTGTGTGGAACCAGACTATTTAATTTTAAGTCCTTAATCATCAAGAGGCAATAATAATCTTAGTCCTAGGGCACCTGGGTGGCTCAGTGGGTTAAAGCCGCTGCCTTCGGCTCAGGTCATGATCCCAGGGTCCTGGGATCGAGGCCCACATCGGGCTCTCTGCTCGGCAGGGAGCCTGCTTCCTCCTCTCTCCTCTCTCTCTGCCTGCCTCTCTGCCTACTTGTAATTTCTCTGTGTCAAATGAATAAATAAAATCTTTAAAAAAAAAAAGAATCTTAATCCTAGAGATGAGGGCATTCTGAGATTTTTCTAGGTCGACAGTACTAAATGAGATAGAGTAGAGCCTATAATAGTCCAAAGAGGGAAGGGGTAGATAAATGCACAGTGATGTTATTTCCCTACAATTTTTGTCTTATTGCTTTATAGAAAGATGTGATGTTATTTGGTCTGCTTTTTAAGAGAGATAAGTAAAACCATAGGCATTAGGTTAAATGCAAAAATGGCTACTTTGGAGCAGCTGTAACAAAAGGAAAGAACCAACCAAACAAAAATCATGGGTAGGAATGTTAAGCTTCTGTAAGACATTAAAATTTAGTACTTCTTTCCACTTCATTTGATGGATTTTGAAGCCATTCTTCAGTATTTTCTCAATTATATATTATGACAAAATATTTTGAGAATGAAATTAAAGGACCATAAATCATATAGCACAAATACTTAGAAGAATGTTTAGAAGACTACCATTCAGTTATTAAATTGACCCTTTACTCTTTCAGGGTGATAAGTGGATAATAAAAGTAGAAGTCAAACTGAGTGGGAAGTGTAAATCCAACATAATCCAATTAATGGTAAATCCTCGATAGGTCTTTGTCATTGCTTAAGAAACTTAGTCTCCCTTCCTAAGCTGTAATTCTTGTGCAAGAAGCAGTTGGGTTTTCATTAGAATACTGTGGCTAGCAAAAACATTCACTTCATTCATTTTACTAGCAAGTATTTTTTTTTAATTTTATTTTTATTCTTTGCCCAAGGGGTACAGGTCTGTGAATCATCAGGCTTACATCTTTCACAGCATTCACCAAAGCACAAACCCTCCCCAATGTCCATAACCCATCCACCCTATCCCTACCCTCCCACCCCCCAGTAACCCTCAGTTTGTTTTGTGAGATTAGGAGTCTCTTATGGTTTGTCTCCTTCCCCATCCCATCTTGTTTCATTATTTTTCCCTCCCTACCCCCCACGACCCCTCACCCTGCCCCTCCAGTTCCTCATATCAGAGAGATCATATGATAATTGTCTTTCTCTGATTGACTTATTTCGCTCAGCATAATACCCTCCAGTTCCATCCATGTCATTGCAAATGGCAAGATTTCGTTTCTTTTGATAGCTGCATAGTATTCCATTGTATATATATACCACCTCTTCTTTATCCATTCATCTGTTGATGGACATCTAGGTTCTTTCCATAGTTTGGCTATTGTGGACATTGCTGCTATAAACATTCGGGTGCACGTGCCCCTGAGGTGGGAATGCAAGCTGGTGCAGCCACTCTGGAAAATAGTATGGAGATTCCTCAAAAAGTTGAAAATGAAACTAGCAAGTATTTTTGAATTTAACAAGAGTAAATTAAAAAGACTGGCTCAGAGGGGTCTTTCTCTTTCCTTTGGTGCTTTTGGTAACAAAGGACTAGTCTCCATCTTAGGACAGTTCTACCAGCCTGCCCATAGTCTCACTCAATAGACATATCTGAGAACTATATTGTACGGATTCTGCTCTCTCTACCTTCAAGAAAACATCAGTTACCCAAGTTTGTGGAATGAAGAGAAAAACGCATGTCCTCTGTTATACCCCTTGCCCACTAAAATTTTATGTTTTCAAAGGGAACCAGTATACCTCTGCTTTGTAATTTGGGTAGTTTTAATATAAAAAAATAGTACTGTTATCTTGAATAAATTGTAATACTTCTCCAACAGAAAATCAGATAGCATGATAAATTCATCTCTGTGGCTTTCTTAATTTTATTTATTTTTTTATTTTCTGTGCCCCACATTTTTCCATTTTGTTCTTCTCTCTGTGAAGGAGGTATAGTTCAAATATCTGTCTGGTTGCCTTAGCACAATGTCACTACATCTACTTATCTTTATACAAGCTTATTACGGTTTATTCTCTAAGTATAAAAATGTGCTTAAGCTGATTATTTCTCTATGTCCGACAACCATCAGTAAACTCCAGATTGTTACCTGGCAACTAGAATAAGTTGATGGGCACCTCTGTACCTTATATCAGGAGTTTGCAAACTATGGCCAATAGGCCAAAACCAGCCCACCACTCATTTTTGTATACTCAGGAGCCAGGAATGGCTTTTACATTTGTTGAATGATTTTTTAAATTAAATTAATTAAATAATTAATATTATTAACATATCATTTATTATTTGTTTCAGGAGTACAGGCCTGTGATTCATCAGTCTTACACAATACACAATGCTCACCACAACACATACCCATCATGTTGAATTATTTTTTAAAAAATCAAAAGAAGAATAATATTCATGACACATGAAAATGATATGACATTTAGATTTCAGTGGTGATAAATGAACTTTTATTGAAACACAGCCACATTCATTTATTTTTGGAATTATTAATGGCTGCTTTCTCTACAATGGCAGAGTTGAGTAGTTGCTGGAGAACTGTATGGCCCACAAAGCCTAAAATATTTATTATCTACCAGTTTACAGGAAAGGTTTCCTGACCTCTGCTGTATATGAAGTTTCTAGATTGATCAGGATCTGGAATATTTAAAAGAGAAAGAAATGTGTTAAACAATAGATGATGTAGAGGAGTGAATATTGCCATCATTATCATAGAATTCATAGCTTCCTAAAATATATTAGATATTTAGAAAATGATGCATTTGACATTTGTGGATATATGCAGCTAATACTAAAACCTCCCCAAGACACACACACACACACACACACACACACACACACACACACACACTTGGGATTTTAATCATTTAATCATTTCATCAGAAGAACAGTTTTAAAATAATGAAAATGATTGGCACAACTGGGTGGCACTGTTGGTTAAGTATCTGACTCTTGGTTTCAGCTTAGGTCATGATCTGAGGGTTGTGAGATCAAGCCCCACATCAGGTTCCATGCTCAGCACAGAGCTTGAGTCTCTCTCACTCTTCCTCTGCCCCTCCCCCTCTTCTCTCTCTCTCTAAAATAAATAAATTTTTAAAATCTTGCGAAAAGATAATGAAAATGATTACTCAAACCACACACAGAAATTAATACTATTTTTCTTTTCTCACAACCTATCAATGTTTGGTGGTTCCTGTGTTCCAGTAAGTCATTTTTTTTTAATCTCACTTCATTATCTCACATAAGAAGCATTAGAAGGAATTTTTTAAAAGCAAAATTATAATTAGAAAAAAATATCAAATATTTACTGAAAGTTCAGTTTTTAAAATATCTTATTACCCAAGGGGTTGTTAAACATTCAAAATTCAGTAAAAAAATTTTTAAAATTATTTTTCTCATGACTATATTTGGATTTATCACCAATGAAGATATCAATGTTTCACCAATATTTCAGTAGGAAATTTGTTGTTTAAATTTATATTGATTTTTTTTCAAAACATTTACTGATAGCTCACTTACTTATACCAAATGTACATTCCTTTATAGTCTTTCTAATGTCAAGAAAATGCTTCTATCTCAAAAGCTTCTATTGTGTCTTACCAGAGCTCATTCTTTTTATTTGGTTTCCTAATATAGTATTAGATGTTAGTAGGTTAATGTGGACATTATTTCACTGTTGAACATTAGTTCTAACTTTTTCACAGAATCAGTTTCTTATTTTCCCAATCTTAGTTACAGTAAACTGATGTTTCCTCATGCACATGTTTCATAACATGTACATAATATAAACAAACATATTGGAATGTCTAAATGAGAGAAGGATAATAAAGGATGTCTAAATAACGGAAGTTTGTGGGGCTAAATGATTAATACAGATAGAATACCATTTTGCCCTTCCCAAATTGTTTTAATTTGACTGACAAAAAATATATGGTGGTCATGTAAATATACCATATTTTCTAAGACTAGCAAAAGAGGGAGAATTGTATGTTGAAGATGACCAGAAAGCAGAGGTAAACTTTCTCAAATATGGATAAAATCAGGGCAAATTGTATTGGTCAAAAGGAATTCTTATAATGTTATAAATATTAAAATAGCAGGGAAGCATTATTGATGTTTTTTGTACTGTCCTGGGTTCTTATTCTTAAAATTAACTCAGGAAAAGAAATAGTGAAGATCACTGAAATTATTTTATTTTGAAAATTTATTTATTTTGAAAATATATTTATATTAAAAAAATAAGAGTCATGACTGCAAAAAGACATTAAACTTGATTTATGTCAAATTCACGCCTAAAACTTCCTGGGGTTTTTGTTTGTTTTGCACACACACCCCCCACATGGTTCAAATCCCTTTCAATTTCAGTTCAATAAACATTTTCAAATGCCTTTTATGTGCCAGGTATGGTGTCAGACTTTGAACAGGGTACAAAGTGGATGAATGCATAGACCTAGTTCCGAAGGTAATCATAGTCCAACAGTTAATGTCGAATGTAGACAATACATGGCAATGTATGTGTTAGGCAAGGTTAGAGAGAAAATATTTAAAGTGATAGTTTGTAGGGAGCCTGAGTGGCTCAGTGGGTTAAGCAGCTGCCTTTGGCTCAGGTCATGATCTCTGGGTCCTGGGATCACCACCCCATGTCGGGTTCCCTGCTAGGCGGGAAGCCTGCTTCTCCTTCTTCCTCTGCCTATATCTCCAGCTTGTGTACTCTCCTTCTGTATCTCCCTCTCTCTGTCAAATAAATAAATAAAATCTTAAAAAAATAAAAAATAAAGTGATAGTTTGCAGTTTGATTAAAGAGAAAACCTTGAATGCTATCTTTATAGTTAGAACTTTATTCTGTACTCCTTAAAAACTTTTGAGCACTGGGCTATTATTCTTTGGGCTGTGCTAAATTCCACAGAGGGAAAAAAAAATGAGCAAAGTTGCCTTTTGTTTTATTTGTTTTGTTTCATTTTATTTTTCCCCTTTCAACCACTGTTCTCATCGATGTTAAGAAATAGGGAAAAAAAAGATCAAATTAATAGTATTAACTATTATATATCCAATGCAATTTTGACACCATTATTTAATTTCTTTATGGAATTGTTTTATTGTTGTTCTTGTTGTTAGAGACAGATTTTCCAGTAAACATCACACACTGGAATTATTTGAAGTCAGTGTTACAGGGATTTAACAAAAATAGAAATAATGATTTACATAACTTTTGCACTGAATTTATTTAGTAACCTAATTAATTCCATGACTTTACTCCATATTTTGTTCCTAATTCTCTGTAACTTTGTCCACCTCAGTGTGGATGTAGGCTTCTTAACCTTCATATATAACATATATAAATATAATATATAGAGATCCCATATTTATATTTCTATATTTCATATTTATATTTTAGTATTTGGGAGTATGTTATGGGTAAGTTTGCACACAGCTGCAAAGAGCCTCTTCGCAAGTCTAAGAAATGTGTCCAAGGCCAGAGAAAAATCTTTGTTTATTCAACTTACCCTGATTTAGTCAATTTTATGGATTTCATAAATTCTTTGTAAGGACATGCTGTTTTCTTTTTAATTTCCAAATTGGTTCAGGTTTTTTTTTCTGCAATGAAAATCTCACAGGAAATCAATAACCAACCCCTTAATTTTTTATCTTTGACATTTTTAGCAAAGCACGAAGTAATCTGAAAGAGAGAAATAGTGGTTATTACTCTTTGTATTAGAGTTTTATCAGAAAAGCAGAACTAGGGAGGGAATTATGGAATAATGGACTCATTAAGACACCTGATGCAATTGTGGAAGAAGCTGAGGAATAACCAGGAGTCTAGAAGGAAGGAGAGCTGGACACAGAGCAAGGGAGAGTAAGGACAAAATGGGACCCACCAACTCCCAAGTCTAGCAGCAAGTCCCCTTCACACTTACTTCCACCACATCCAACCACAATGACATTCAAAGTGCAATGGCCACTGTTTAATTTCCAATTTCTAAATCTTCATATTTCTCTTTTGCCTAACTTTAACCACGAACTCTACAGGAAAGGGGATTCTGAGAAATGGTTTTCAGCTTAGCTAGGTTGACATAATGCACAACTACAGCTATTTTAAAAATTATTTACATATTCATTCATTTAGCCTACAGTTATTTAATAAGCACTTACTACTTGCCAGACTCCTTAATAATTATTGAAGATAAAATCATAAAAATGAATGCTCCCCCTCCTCAAAATTTAATTTTCTTTATGGGACAAAAATACAAGAAGCAATTAGAATAAATTGTAAGAAGAAGTACAGGTAAAAAATGGGAGGGATTGTTGAGGTCGTTTTTTTTTTTTTTTAAGATTTTATTTATTTATTTGAGAGAGAGCAAGAGCAGGGAGGGGAGGGGAAGACTCCCCACTGAGCAGAGAGCCCAACTCAGGCTCCATCCCAAGACCCTGAGATCATGACCTGAGCATGAAGGCAGACACCTAACCGATTGAGCCACGCAGGTGCCCCATTTGAAGTCCTCTAAAAGAGCTCACCAGTGAAGCCTTCCCAGGCAAGGAGACATCAAAATGGATACCTGCTGGAGGGCACACATGATGTGGGATGGGGAGAGACGTAGAGGAAGCAAAGCAGTACGAAATGCCCTAGAACCAAGAGGGATGATAATTTTTTGGAAGAACTGAAAAAAATTTAGGGCAACTAGTATTCTGAATTCTCAAAAGAAATGGGTAACTTGTGATAGATAAATTACTGTTTCGTTGGTAAATTGTGATACCTGTATTTAATTTTTTTTCCTGCTCCCATACTCATTTCAGTAGTAACTCATTTATCTGAGGATTGTCACTTTAAAAGTTCCTTTGATGCTAGTTAGGAGTGTGTTTAATTGGTATTATTGTCTGACAGCAGATGTTTTAGAAATACGTAAGTCAGATAGAAACTGCATTTTATTTTAAAATCTCAATTTAAATTTGTCTAAGTAGAATATAAACAAGAACATGTGTTTAAGCAAGCTTTTTTCTCTCTTTCCATATCATTCTAGCAGCAAGTCCTTTCCTTCTGGGTGGTCACTATTGTGGTCTTTGTTTTTATACAAAGGAAAATATAGGGGGACTCTCCTGTAAACCAAACTACAGTGGAATTTTGCTCAGAATTAGACTGCGAACCACACTTATGCATTCCTTCCTGTGGTTGTTATCAGCACAGTTAATCTCTAAGTACAATGATATGCTGCACTACTCAAAACTCAAAAATTGACATATTTCTATGCAGGGGAGAAAAAAGAATATTTCACATTAGATTCAAATAACCACGCTGTAAAATCCAAAAGGTATGTTCAATAGACTAGCTAACTGCACAGTGTATACCAAAAAAAGCACACATTTTCCTCCATCATATCTACAATAATCTACATGGAAAAAATTCAACAATAAATGTAAAATCATTAGACAAATTAGACAATTAAAGATATGCAGGCCTAAATTATGTAGTAAAGTTTCAAGTTGCCATCAGGATTTTTGTGCAGTTTTAAAGGCAATTTCAATGTTTGTTTATTTGTTGTTTTTTAAAGATTTATTTTTTTTGAGAGACAAGAGTGTTTGCATGCATAGGGACAGTGGGGCAGAGGGAGAGGGAGAGAAGCAGACTCCCAAGTGCTGCTGACTTGGGGCTCTTTTTCGTGACCTGACCCAAAATCAAGAGGCAGATGCCTAACACGCTGAGCCACCCATACGCTCCTCAGTGTCTGTCGTAAGTAATAGTTGTAGCCAATGTTAGGAGAGCATAGGATCTTGTAAAATGAATCATGAATCTACAAATACCAAATTGATATGACACTGGTACAGACATAATTAAGAAGATTAATGGAGGTGACTAGAAAATGCAGGAACCAGTTTCAGTGTTTGAATGTGTGCATATTTATATGCATCGGGGATTCAAATATAATAAAAGTATCATTTTAAGTCAATGGATAAATACTTATTTCATAAATAACCCTGTATATTAATTTGTAACAGAATATGCATCTATTATATTTGATACAACTCTGATAAATTCAGGTTAAGTCTTAAAAATTGAAAACATACATTTACTTTCCTTCAAGTTGATGGACTAAAACAACATTAAAAACTTCATATGAAGTTTATGTATAATATTTAATGTTCTCCCTACGCTTGGAATTTATATATTTATTTCTTTGACAAAGATGAATATAGGGCAATTAAAAGAAAATGATAATTAACTAGTGAAATAAACAAAAAACCTAGAGTCTATTTTGATAGAGGAGAATTGTGCTTGATAAATAATAAATGGAAATAGTCAGTTCTTCAAAATAATGAAAATTACATGATAATAGAGCAGAAGTCAAGTGATGAAAAGTTGTAAGGAAGATACAACTGAATATTAAAAATAATACTAACCCAGTTATCACCCTTATTATATTATTCAGGGTTTATGGAAATGCAACATGGCTCATATTTGCTTAAAACTAAAATTTATTCTTTTAAACATATATACACACAATTTTAACCAATTGATTTTCCACTTAGAGTCTTAAATCAGGGAGTTAAATAAGAATGAAACAATGGCATCGGAGTTAAAAATAAAGCGATGGCTTCACAGCAATTTACAAAGTAAAATTTGAAGAGATCTGGCAAAATTTCAGTTGCTTAGACTTCAAACACAAAGCATCATTTCTAGCATGAAATAATATTCCTGTCCAGGCTCTATGTTGTGTGTGTGTGTGTGTGTGTGTGTGTGTGTGTGTGTGTGTGTGTAATTATAATACATATAAATAAATATTCCGGGTGTAGGGAGAATATAAAAACCAAAAAGTTGATCTCCCAGATAAAATCACAAGGAAGAAAGATATTTGAAATAAATAATAGACTTCCCATTTTGCCTGACACTCCTGTTGTCCCAAGGGTAATTGGATTTCCAAAAATGTCTTGGTTTGGATGACTCCAGTAATTATAAACAGGAACTAGAAGCTCGTGAACTATTAATGCACCTGGTCCTGGCATAGGGGGTGGAGTGTGGTAGGAATGGAGTTTGTAATTTTGATGTCAGTAAGCTAGAGCATAAGTTTAATGCTCATATGGGAACAGGAAGTGGGGTTTGGCACCCACCTGAGGAACAGAGTTGGAGCCCTTGAAGTGCACTGTGGTAAATAATACACTCCTGGAGTCCCTTTCAGGAATAAAGGACTTATTACCCCAGTTGTGAGGAATGACTGTTGGCAAATGGTCCCTTGTTGCCAGCCCTCTTTGGAAATTATTTCCGCGAAAGAGAGCTATCTCATTAAAGCCATACCCATTTCTCAGGGTGGCCAACATCCAATGACTGACGGGTATAAATGCCTGACCCTCTTTCCTTGGTGGGAAACAACTAGAGAGGACCATCCTGACTCCAAAGACACACATAGGGTGAGCAGAGGCATTTGATATAACTGCATTACAGCTCAACATCTTCCACCATCCAGTTGTATTTCTTTCCTTCTCCTTCCACAGGGGTTCACCTCAAGACCACTTCCTAACAGCTTGAACTGTAAACTTTTTCTCAGTCTTTTTTTCTAGAGAACTCAGTCTGTGACCTGTGAAAGAATGATCTAGAGATAATGTGGTGAAAGAGTGACCTAGAGATAATCTGCCCCATGGCATAGGAAGGCTGCCTGTCTTTCCCAAAATTCTGGGTAGGAGGGCAAGAAAAGACCATCTGACAAAACTAGTGCTGGGTATGTGGCCTTGCTGTGCTGAGGTCCAAATTTGCTCCTTCTATGTTCGGGAAGCCTCATGCTGAAAAATTATGAAATCTGTCTTTAATCAGAGTTAGCACCTCACTTCACTGCCATAAAAAGGAGTGCTAAACCTCTCTCAAGGGTAATAATACCACCCAGACTGGGAATGATTCTCCTAGCAAGAAAAAGAAATAGTGTTAGCTACTAAAGATGAGCTCACAATAAAAATTTACAAAAGAAATCAAGAAAACTCACTATGGATTAATTGGTAACATAAATATACTGAGGCGTTAGTTTCAAGAATTTTCAAGATAATTAGATTGAAAATTTTAAATCAGTATTTTTAAATGAATAGATTTAAAAATAAAATGATTAGTTTTTTAAAAACAAGATGCTCTGAAATATTAACTTCCAATTGTAAAAGAACTAATGTGAACTTCTAAAATGAAATAAAAACATTATAATTAAAGGAAAAAAAACCTCAATGGACAAATTAAAGAAACCAAAGAGAAAATTAGTAATTTGGAATATAGAATTGGAAAAATTGCCCCAAGTACAGTACAGAGATATAAAGCTGGAAAATTATGAAAGAGGTTATGACACACAAGACAGTATAATGAGATGGTGTAAGACGTCAACTCTAAGTTTCAGAAAGACAAAACAGAGAGAATGGCAGTGGGGCAATACTGGAAAAACAATAGCTGAAAATTTTTTTGAATAGATGAAAGGTGAGAATCTTAAGACTTGAGAAGCACAGTGAGTTAATAGCAGGATAGATAAAAATTAGCCATCACCTGCACACAACTTAGTGAGGAGGTGAGAGGTGTAACACTGAAGACAAAGAGAGAATCTTCAAACAACTGTAGAAAAAAACTCAGGCAGCCTGCAAAGGAAAAACAATTAGGCTAAGATGTTAAAATGTCTGCATTAGTGTAAAATGTCAACACTAATAGAGATCAAAAGCAAAAAATATGTTCAGCTTCCATAAGGGTAATAAATGTTCCACTAGAATTCTAGACTCAGCTAAATTGTTGTTTAAGTATAAGATTCTACTTATGCAGATGGAGAATATATACAGGAAATGACTTGTTAATTTTTACATGCTTAAGATAATTGAATTTTATCCTCTCTACATAGTTACAATAAGAAATCATTGGCAATGGCCATAGACTAGTTTTGTAACATTTGTGGGGTCTTTGTAGCTCATATGCCATTTTAACATTTTTATGTACCCTTCAGAACTATACCCCACCCCAAACCCACCCCCCAGCCTGGACAGGAATATTATTTCGTGCTAGAAATGGTGCTTTGTGTTTGAAGTCTAAGCAACTGAAATTTTGCCAGATCTCTTCAAATTTTACTTTGTAAATTGCTGTGAAGCCATCGCTTTGTTTTTTTTTTAACCCTGACGCCATTGTTTCATTCTTATTTAACTCCCTGATTTAAGACTCTAAGTGGAAAATCAATTGGTTAAAATTGTGTGTATATATGTTTAAAAGAATAAATTTTAGTTTTAAGCAAATATGAGCCATGTTGCATTTCCATAAACCCTGAATAACATAATAAGGGTGATAACTGGGTTAGCATTATTTTCAATATTCAGTTATATCCGCCTTACAACTTTTCATCACTTGACTTCTGCTCTATTATCAGATAACTCATTGCTTTGAAGAACTATTTCCATTTACTATTTATCAAACACAATTCTCCTCTATCAAAACAGACTCTAGGTTTTTTGTTTCACTAGTTAATTATCATTTTCTTTTAATGGCCCTATATACATCTTTGTCAAAGAAATTAATATTAGCATTGTTTAAAAACAATACTGTAATTTTTAATAAAAAGGGGTTTTTCTGGTTGTGCACAATTTATTTGCCTTGGATATAAAAATGTATTTAGAGCTTTCAGTTTTGCAAGTGAGAGCATTTTAATAAGTAAGGTCCAAAGTGCTATCAACATTATTGGCACCCATTTTCTTCCCTTCAAGAAGGATGAATCAGCAGTAACTTGAATTATGACACCTGAGATTCTAAAACATAGCTTTTTAAAAGAACCGAGGGTTCCACAGATGTTCTCAAGTGGTTACATGATATACCTGAGAAGTAAGAAGTCTTCAGCTAATAGTAACTTTATCTGAGTGTAAATGGCTTACCCTAAAGTCACAGAGACTATTACACAGTAATGAGGGGGAAAAAAATCAGTGGAAATATGAAAAAATCCATCTATCAAGCAGATATTATACTCCTATATACTGAGCAAAACATGATTTTTAATTGAACTTTTTTAATATGGATGCTGCATACTGTATAAATACTAGTGTGAAATTAGTAGTGTTAGATAGATTTATATTTGAAGGATGAAAATAAATTTATAATTCAACATGCCTACTGTATGTTGATTTGCCTAAGAAAGTCCAATATTTAAGCATTACAAAATATACCAAAAAACTTTTCTTTTTCTTTTTTTTTTTTCTTTTCTTTTCTTTTTCCTTTTTTTTTTTTTTTTTTTTTTTTTTTTTTTTTTTTTTCCTTTTTTTTTTTTTTTTTTTTTTACCGTGGGAAATTAAAAGTGTCGCATTAACTGAATACATCTTGTGGAATCCCTTTCTGGTGTTTCATTGTAATTCATTAAGTACTAATTAAGTTTCTACTCTGTATCAGGCACTTTGTTACATTTTGGAAAATTCTAAAGTCAAGGATCCAAGACATAGATACCAAGAAGGATGAAACTGACTTAAACCATCCTGCCATTTAAAGAGAATGCAGGCATCCTAACAACCATATACAGGGTAGGATGAAGTATGCCTTAAAAAACTATAAATAGCATATATTGTGGTCACTCAGGATGGACTGATTAAGGCTGTCTGAGAGGATTCAGATAAAGCTTTAGGTGGGAAGAGATATTTGAATTTGATTTGTGGGGTGCAACAATGCTTTTCAGAGGTGGAGAGTAGATGGGTAAGCAGAGCAAATTAGATTATACTAGGTTAAACCTTTGATAAATGCCAATAGAGTCTGTTGAAGGAAACATTTAAGGTTTTTACACTTTTCTTAGAAATAATGTTATATACATCTTGTTAAAAATTTACTAGGTGCCTTATGTTTTATTTCCACTTAATAAGAATGATTTCATCCAGTATACTATGGTATGACATAGGCATTACTATTCTACTAGTGCAGAAACCGAGGCTTAGTGAGTTTGCTACAGAATTGTCCTGAGAGTGACATAGCTTATTAGTAGCTCTATTTGATTTATATTATTGTACAACAAATTACCATCATCTTAGTGGCTTGAAACAATTCCCATTTATTATCTCAAAGTCCTGTGGGTCAGAAGTACAAGTACAGGTTAGCTCAGTCTCCTGCTCAGAGTCTTGCCAAACTGAAATCAAGATACTAATTGGGGCTGTGGTTCTTATCTGAGACTTGGGGACGTCTTCTGAGCTCATTTGTTATTGGCATGATTTATTTCCTTGTGACTGTGACCTAGGTCCCTGTCTTCTTGCTGGCTCTTGGTGGGGTCCACTCTTGGCATTTAGAGGTTGCCCATATCCCCCTTCCAGCAGATTCCCATGGGAGGTTCAGTATGAGTGTTTGTTTTCTTCCAAGCTAGCAGGAGCTGATCCCTCTGACTTCTAAATGGCTCTACAGACTTCTGGGCTGAAGGCTTATATGATGGAAGGCAATCACTGAGTGACAACCCCATCACCACATGGCATAAAATGTAACCTAAAAATGAGTAATTATCCCATCATATTCATATGCACATTTGAAGGGAGGCAACACAGGGTGTGTATAGCAGAGGGCAGAAGTTGTGGAGGCCCTCTCACGATTCTGTTTGTCTTGCTCTGCCCTTCCTAAGGCAAAATACATTCACTCCCCTTCCAAGGTCCCCCAGAAATGTCCCATTACATCATCAGCTATAGTCCAAAATCTCATCACCAAATTATAAATTTCATAATTTCATCAGGTGCAGTCCAAAATTGTATCTAAATTTCCTTAGCTTAAAGTAAAAAAAAAAGTCCCATCATCTAAATCATCTTAATGAGATGCAGATGAAGCCCTATAGTAATCCATAAATATAACTCCTGGGGCACAATTCTTCTCCATCTGTGGACCTATAAAATTAAAGAGAAAGGTTAATTTCCCACAACATTCCCTATATGCAACAGAGAGGCATTTAGGATAGTAGCTATAAACATTTTGGTTCAAAAAATGGAAATGGGAGGTAAAAAGGAGTCAGTGGTCCAAAGCCTTTCTGTAATCCATCTAGCAAATGGGAGTTTCTTGATTAGTTTGTAAAGATTATAAATAATTTTTTATGGCTCTCGGTTCTACCTTCTGGGTTCTTGGTTTTACCCTTTGAGCCATCCTTCCTTTTTTATGAAAAGTAACAGACATTTGCAGATGAGTAATTTATCAGCCTGCTTCTTGCCAGTAGAATGGGGGAGGGTGGTGTCTGACAAAGTCCTTTCATTTGTACTTCCCCTCTGTCCTTCTCAGGCCAAGTTTGAGATGTTTCTGCTGATATAATTTTTTCAAAGATTCTTTGGGCTTTCCATGGATTTCCATGGCATTAAGTCTGTTAGATAGAAGACATACCCACACATCTTTTTAAGATAGCTCCTTCTTTTGTCTCCTCTTCCTAGAAGTGGAGGAAATGTCTCCATGTCCTCTGGTTTGGTTGAGATGTGTGAGGCAACTCCTAATTTCCTGAAATAGCCTTTGTATGACTGGATTCTCTGACATCCTACTGGAAGCGGTGAGTAGAACCCAAGCAGCATCTTCACTGTTTTACTTGGAAATCTCAACTATAAGTCCAAGAAAAGCTGAGTTTTCCACATCACTAGGCACAGCTTTGCTAAGCATTCTGCCATTACAAGAATCTTTCTTCCTCTTTTTAAGACAAGAGAGGGTATATATAAAAGCTAATTAATATTTCTGCACTTCCAAACATCTCCCCTAAAGCTGTGTACCCTTTCATACTTTTTATCTGCTACTGTAAATGTATACATACTTAAAGTTCATGTAGACATACCTAAAGTTCATTTTATCTTTTCTTTCAAAAACACATTTCCCTGAAATGTTAGTCAGGTACCTCTTCGTTTGGAGGCTCAACTGAGGTCATTTTTGCTTCCAACCTCCCTCAGGTTGTTTGCAGAATTCAGTTCCTTTGGTTTTGAGAGTAGGATCAGAGTTGTCTTGCTATCTGTCAGTTGGGGACCACTTTCAGCTCCTAGAGTCTGTTTTCTGGTCCTTGCCACATGGTTCCTTACCATAGGATCTCTCACTCTTCCAGTTTTTCTGACTTTAGAATTGGTCCTGTCATTTTTTTTTTAAGGGCTCAGCTAATTGGGTCAGGTCCACCCTGATTTTCTCCATTCTGATTAACTCAAAGTCAACTGATTAATATCCAGTTATAGGACAGGTTCTATCTATATTCAAAGAAAGGGGAATACAACCAGGGGATAGGGATCATGTGGATCATTCAGAATTCTGCCTACCACAGTGGCATAGCCATAACCCACATCCAGATCTCTTTTGCTCTAAAGTTTCTTTCCTTAGTATTATGCTATACCATCATCTCCTAGATTTATTTTGAAGCGTATTTCTTTTTTTTTAATATATATTTTTCAATTTACTTGACAGAGAGAGATCACAAGTAGGCTGAGAGGCAGGCAGAGAGAGAGGAGGAAACAGTCTCCTTGCCGAGCAGGGAACCCAATGCAGGCCTCAATCCCAGGACCCTGAGATCATGACCTGAGCTGAAGGCAGAGCCTTTAACCTACTGAGCCACCCAGGTGCCCTGAAGCATATTTCTTAATTTAATATGTTAAAGCCAACATAGATGTGCATGCTTTTTCAAAGTATTAGGCACAGACCAAATTTATTTACTTCTCACCAGTGAAGAGATAAATCCACATTTGCTCAAAAATATAGGTGTTTGGTACTGAAATATTTTAGATATATAAACATTCATTAAAGTAGTGAATGGTACAGTTAATATAACTAATTTTTTTCTCCTGTCCAATCAATTCTATCAAATAAAATCTATTATGTGGTCTCAACCAATGAAAACTAGTTTGGCACATCCCTGTACATCTTCTCAAGCTTATATTATTAGTTAGAAGTCTATTCAACTAGTAATAAATGGTAGAGTACAAGACAGACTTTTTAATCTCCCTTCAGTGACAGAGTCACTTTAAGGATCTAGGCTTTATATGTCGGCCCTCTGGTGCTGAAGACTCATTCATATTGTTGCCCAGCCATCCTACATTCATGTCTTCCTTTATGTTCTCTAAGGTAGCTCCACTGACTCCTCCCATAATTCCCGACAATGTAGACAAAGAGAAGGACAATGAGGGCATAGGCATTTGTATTTAAGAGAATAACTATTTAAGAGACGTTGCTTCATGGGCACCTGGGTGGCTCAGTGGGTTAAAGCCTCTGCTTTCGGCTCAGGTCATGATCTCAGCGTCCTGGGATCGAGGCCCGCATCGGGCTCTCTGCTCAGCAGGGAGCCTGCTTCCTCCTCTCCCTGTCTCTCTGCCTGCCTCTCTGCCTACTTGTAATCTCTCTCTCTCTGTCAAATAAATAAATAAAATCTTTAAAAAAAAAAAAAAGAGACGTTGCTTCCTCTCACATCCTATTTTTATAGAATCTAGTCAAATGGCAATTCCTAGCTGCAAAAGACACTAAGAAATTTAGTTTTTGCTGAACAATGATAGATCCAGCCAAAACTTTTATTAATATAGAAAAGAAGAAAAATGGAGATCAGAGGACCATCAGCAATGACTGCCCCATGTTTTATAATTACTAGTGATGGTCGGCTAGTACCTGAAGTTTGTTATGACCAGTTTTGACCTATCATTTCTAGCTGATCAAAAGTAGGAAAATTATAGGGCAGAAAAATCACACAGGTTATGAAAATCTAAGGCTTTACTGGTTTGGGGAAGAGAAGCACCTAAGGGACCAACCAAATAAACAGGTGGTAAAGATCAATGATTAATAAGAAATCAGTGGAAATTCTTTGCTTTATGAAGGGCAATGTAAACATCAGTGGAACCTGAAGAAAAGTGACCAAAATTGTCAAGAGTTGTCAGAAAAAAAGTGTAGTTCGGGCACAAGATTGCTTCTGGGGATGTGAAGAAAGGAGGATATGATTGTCCACACAAGGACACAGGAACACAGTTGTGTGGGGAACAGCTACTGTTAATTTTATTTAGTTCTGATTTAAATTATGCTTCCATTTAAGGAAACTCATCTCCAATGCTAAGTAGAATAGTGCCTATATGTAAATCATTAAACTAAAATCCCACATATAATTACATTAATATTTATCTGTAACCACATAAAAAATACAAGTTCCTAATATGCACTATTTTCTTCATAATTGTCATTAGGATGACTTAAATGATGTAATTGCCAAATCAGCATAGCTCTGACATATATAAGGAATGTAATCAGATATTATTTAAATATCCTTAAGAATTGTGTCTTGGCTATACTCTAAGAATATGACACAAATTCAGGATAGTATGAAGCAGGGAATAGGTTCATTCAATCCTAGTAAGTGGTAAAGTGACTAGGGTATGAGGCAGTTGACTCAAATACGACAGAAGATAATCTTTGTTAAAGTTTCTCAAATTGAAAGGCTTGGTGCTATTAGTCAAATCTATTTAGAAAGTATGGATTTGAATCCATGGCTGTTACAGTTATTTGAAAAGGTAGCCCAATGCGTTCCTCAGTAGAAAGGGAAAAATCCATCTGGATGTTTGCAGTCCATTTTTATCCTTCATTCCACAGAAATGGTGATCCCAATTTTCTTTTTTCCCTTGGTGGATAATTTTATTTCAAACTCTGGAAGTATTAAAGTTGCAAATATAGATGATAAAGTGTAAATTATCATTGTAGCCTTACTATGTTTTTGTTAAATCTAGAAATGGGTATTTTTTGGTAGTAATTTGGTCAATTAGTTTTGTTTGATATTTTAAGTATTTTAATAAGGTAATTGGGAATAGTAGAGTATTTAGCAGGTTAGCTACTTAATTGTGTATTGAATCCAATTAAATGTGAATCTGAGTAATTCTTAGGACTTACAATTTCTAGATCAAAAGTTGTGAAATAATTTTTCATGTATTTAATGAGTCTTACATGTCACTGTACTTCAGAACTTAATATATTAGGATTACTAAAATTATTTGAGTACTCTAGCAAATTACTAACTTGAAGTAATTAAATTAAAGTTGACCCTTGATCAATATGGGTTTGAACTGTGTAGGTCTACTTACACTGGATTTTTTGTTTTTTAAAGATTTTATTTATTTATTTGATAGAGAGATAGAGAGAGAGCACAAGTAAGGAGAGAGGCAGGCAGAGGAAGAGAGAGAAGCAGGCTCTCTGCTGAGCAGGGAGCCCAATGCGGGGCTCAATCCCAGGACCCTGGAATCATGACCTGAGCCAAAGGCAGTCGCTCAACCAACTGAGCCACCCAGGCACCCCTTACACTGGATTTTTTTTGATAAAAAAAAGTGAAGTACAGTCCTGTAAATAACAGTATTTTCCATATGATTTCTTAATAACACTTTCTCTAGATTACTTTTTTGTAAGAATTCAGTATATAATCAATATAACATGCAAAATATGCAGTAATTGTTTATGTTATTGCTTCTGATCAACTGTAGTTAGTCGTTAAGTTTTGTGGGAGTCAAAAGTTGTAAGCAGATTTTCATCTGTGTGTGTTGGGGGTGGGTCAATGCCCCATTTAACCACTGCATTGTTCAAGGGTCAACTCAAGGGGCGCCTGGGTGGTTCAGTGAGTTAAGCATCCATCCGTTGGTTTCGGCTCAGGTCGTGATCTCTGGGCCCTCTGATTGAGCCCTGCATTGGGCTCTGCGCTGGGTGTGGAGCCTTCTTGAGATTCTCTCTCTCTCTTTCTCTCTCCCTCTGCCTCTCCCCGCTCATGCTCCTTCTCCCTCTAAAATACATAAATAAATCTTCAAAAGAAAAAAGAAGGGTCAATACAAAAGAGACTTAATATATTAAATTTATACTTGAGCCACGGTTGATAGGGTTTCAAAGAATTAACCAAGTTTGTAAATGGTAGAGATTAAAAACTTTCCAATTTGTTTACATTAGACTGATCACACATTAATCAGAAGCTCCCTTGAAAGATGTTGTAAAATTTACTCAATGTGTGAAAAATACAGAATAACTTAAAATTTGAACTTAAAACTTTAAGTAAACAGATCTGTAAATTTGTGATTTTATCAAATTTAGTATTTCAGGAGTCCAAATAGCTATAATTAATTTCTCCAGGTACAGAAGTTACCCTTAGAATCACCAAAATTTTATACAATAAATATGCTTTTTAGGTGAAACATAATAAAACTTTATATTTTTAAAAACATAGGTAATACTAATTTAAACAAAACAAAGGTACATATAAAGACTAAATAATCTTTCTGCATTTCCAATCACCCTATTTCAGTGGCATGTGTCCTTTCAAACTTTTTTCTCTGCTAATATAAATATATACATATATATCTATATACATAGTAAAACTTTACTTTCTTTAAAAAAAACACATTTGTTTGAACAAAAATCTTAAAAAGCCAGTTCTCAAAAAAATTACAAATGGCAAAAAAATATGCAAAAAATGTTCAAGACACATTCAATCAAATAAATATATACTAAGATAACTGCATAATTTGCATATTTCATTTTAGCAATTGTTTAATAAACACTGTTGGAAAAATTAGTGAAGTGAAATGAGCACTCCCATATATGGATGATGCTTCTGGAAACAGGCAGACTGACAGATACTTTGGTGATACATGTCAAAGAGCTTAGCATATCTGTGGTTTTTGATCTAGTGATTCAGTTTCTAAATATTTATGGACAAGAATGATGGCCACAGTCACACTTAGAAAAACTTTGAATAAATTAAATGTCCAAAGAAAGGTCTTATTAAAAAATAGTGTTGATATATGGTGAACCATGATGTAGCCATTAAAAACTGTGTTCTAAAGAATAGTGACCTAGGGATATAAAATGTATATAAACATGCTTTTAATTAAAATGAATATATACTGTAGAGATATACTTGCAAGGTATAAATGAAAAGAGGAAAGTATTATAATTTTAATATTTTAGGGTAGTAGAATTACAGATTCTTTTTTTTTTAAGATTTTATTTATTTGAGAGGGAGAGAGAGAACAAGAGCAGAAGGGAGAGGCAGAGGAAGAAGCAGGCTGCTTGCTCCAAAGCAGTCTCCCCGCAAAGCAAGTGGCCCGATGCAGGACTCGATCGCAGGACCCTGGGATCATGACCTGAGCTGAAGGCAGATGCTTAACTGACTGAGCCACCCAGGCATCCCAGAATTAGAGATTCTTAAATATGTTTTCCTTATGCTTCTCTGTACATGCAGGTTTTCCTCAATGAGTATGCATTATCTTAATAATTATAAACAAAAAGAGATTTGATATTTAATAATAAAAATAATAGATATTCAATTTCATGTATTTATTTATCATATTTACTAATTTCTTATGAGGCCTCTTCCATGTGTAATACACCAATACACCATATTTATTATCTTGTTAGTTGGCTCTGTTTAGTCGATGTATTTTTAGATAATCGAGTAAATCAGTTTGGAGAATAAAATTAGAACACATTCCTTCAGATTCCAGCCAAGTACCCTCTACCCTAGACTACACTGAAAAATAAAAAAATAATTTAAAAATTACCTAAAAGAAGCACCAGCACACTAAAAGTGAAAAAAATCAGTACAAATACGTTTGTACAAAAGTTTAAAGTCTGGGGCTTGTGAGAGTTTTGGAGAATATTTTTGAAAAACTGACATCCAAATAAAGCAAGTTTGTCTGGGATGCAAATTTATAAACAAAATGGTTATATGAAGTGAGAAAGGCATGAGTCTTTGTTTGCTTCGGTATTATTTTTAACACGTTGAACTATTCCAGTAAGTGATTTGAATTGCAATTTAGGAACCAACTGAGTCAACAAAATAAATATGACAATTTGATGCCATTTGAGGATATTGGCATTTTATAAAAGAAATTGTCCTGTAGAGTAGATGGTGGTTCTGGCTCAGGTTGCATCTCTTTTTCTCCTTTTTCCCCTCCTGGATGAAGATCCTTGCCACAAGGTTCAAAGCACTCCCTTGCCAACTCTAACACCATGGAAATAATTTAAAAGGTGCACTGGAGGAAATACTTCAAGGTAGTGGAGGCTTTTACGACTGTGTAAGATACAAGGGTATACTTGTACAGGTGATCAAGAGAGGGAACATACAAATATATCATGCTAATTTGGCAATTTTCACAATTATTTTAGGACCATCGCCAGAAGTTCATCAATCCGTGCTTCCATTTTCTCTACAATGGCAAGCTATACTGGTTGTCCAGCCTCTCCTTGAATGTTTATAGAACCAAAAAACTCTCAGTCTCTCCTGGGTTCTTACCTTGAGGTCCTAGACGCCATAGGAATGCCTAAGTAAGTTTCAGGGATCAGATAACACCTGAAATTATGTGTGAATTTTTGAAGATGTGGGTTAGTTTCCATACCTAATCAAATTCCCAAAAGTGTCAATGACCTCAAAAGAATTAAGAACCACTGCAGAAATAGGCGACTCCATTTTCAAACAGTTCAAATAACTGAAAAGCCAAAACCAAAATGGTATTACAATGACAATTTCTACCAAGTCATATAGATGTAAAACACTTGAAATTCAAATCTTTGTTCTATCACTTATTAGTTGTATGATCTTGGGTAGTTTAGTTAACATCTCGAAGCATCAAGTTCTTCATCTATGAAATGGAAATAATATCTAATTCACCATGTTGTAAGAATTAGAAAAGATAACCTATATGTTATTTGCTAGAATAGCTTTATTCTTTCCTTCTTCCCTATATCCAGTTTTTAGCAGTGTGTATATTTGTATGGTACTTTATGCATTAAAAAACTAAGGAATGCTTAGTAAATTTTTAAGTCTTGCATCATGTGCATAAGTCTACCCTGTAATTGATTCTCCTCCTGCCCCCTTTACTCCTCTGCTTTCGCCACACTGCCTTTCTTGTTCCTAAAACATCTCACACAAACCCCATTTCAAGGTCTTTAATTGGCTGTTCACTCTATCTGGATTGCTCCCTACTTCCTTCCACCCTTCTCCCAGTTTAAAAAAAAATAAGTTATTTCCTCTCCTTCATGTTTGTATTTTTCAAGTAAAACCAGTCTATCAAGATTGCAACACCTGTCCCCCTTCACACATAGGAGATAGACTGGAATATCCTGAAATGTTTATAAGTCAAGGAAGCTATCAAAGGATCCTGAGGTTGTATTGAAGACAGTTCCATAATCAGATGAGAACGGGCACATTCAGGGTGGTATGGCCATAGACGAGACAGTTCCATAATCAAAAGGAAGAATGATATGCAGATGAAACCTTTATTTCTGTCTACTATGAAGTAATCTGTATCAGGCCATCTCTTCTACTGAGTATAGTTATAAAGGCAGAATATAAAGACTAATAAATAAATACAATGTTGTAAAAGTCATCAGTGAGCAACCAAAGCATCCAGCATTGGGGCCCTACATGCCAGAAAAAAATTTAGGTAAGCCAACTTTCTCTGCCATTTTTCCCCATGAAATATTAACCAAATTTCAGACACAGCACTGAAGTGAAACAGAAAGTGATGGCCTAAAGTAAGATGTTAGCTAAGTATAACCCGCAGGCCAAATCTGGCTTCCTGTGCACACCATGCTCATCGGTTTACATAATGCCCATGGCTGTTTCTGCAGAACAGTGGTAGAATTGGATAGTCCTATCAGAGACTGTTTAGCATGTGGAGCAGAATTGATGTCCCTCTCACCTGGCTGGAAGGATAAATACTGGATTCTAAAGCTTCCAGTGAGAATGGGGCCCCAGAAAACACTGTATTTCAGTAGACCTCTGAAAAGCTGTGCTCTGTGCTCTAAGACTCTAAAACTCAAAATAGACACCTCTGCAAAACTAATGCCCAGCCTTGATTCATCTCAGCCCTTGATTAGATCAAAGTCATTGATGTGTATCAATGACAACTTGACAAAAGTAGATCCTCCTTGGAAGACGATAACTTTATCCAGAACTTCTACAATTTTTTATACTCAAGACATAACATTTAATCAGTAACTATCAGAAATGTCAAGAGATGGGGACGAATGACAGAAAAGTAAGAGAAAAAAGACAAATAATAGAAAGAGACCCTAAAGTGGGCAAGAAGTTATCAGGAGTGTTCTTTAAAGTAACTGGTTAATATATAAAAGAGTATAGATGACAATATTGATAACTCACCAAGAACCATAATGTAGGCAAAAATTGAAAATTCTGAAAGTGGTAAATACAATTAATGACATTAAGAATGCAATAGATATGTTTTAGTGGCAGATAAAAAATATCTACACTAAAGCACTGAAAGAAAGAAGGATGAAAAATACATAGTGGAATGCAAGAGACATGGGACCCAATGAAAAAGTCACCTATTATAACTGTCATGAGGGTCCTATATAAAGGAGACAGAGAACAGGGTGGAAACAAAATTGGAAGAGATACTAATTGTGAGTTTTTATTTAACTAAACTGACAATATCTAGTCACAAATTAATGAAATCCCATTGATCCTGTTAAAAAGAATGAATGAAAAGAATCCACCCCTGTGTATCCTATAATAAATCTTCTGAAAACCTGAGACAGAGAGAAAAACTGTAAAAACAGAAAGCAAGAAAAGAAAAAGGTACATTTTTCTCAATGTAAGTTTTCAGTAAGACTGAAAACTATTAGACACTACAGAAGCCAGATGAATCTGATCAAACTTCTAAGTATAGAGAAAACGTAAGACTATAGGAATATGTCATCAGGTATAAAATCAGCCAAATCCAGAATGTAAAAACTTCTAAGGTCATATGACCTGATTTCTTCATCCAATAGATAGAAGGAGGAGGAAGAGAGGTGGGGAAGAAGGGATAGAAGAGGAAGAAAAGAAAAAAAGAAGAGAAGGAAGATGAAGAAGAAGGAATTATCTTGAAATGCATACTAATCAAATTCACTGTTGGAATATTCCTATGTCCTGATTTCAATAAACTCAAAAAAAAGACATTTATGAACCAATTAGATAAATTTAAATGTGATAATCCTATTTTGAATATGTTTTTTTAAAAAAGCCCTTAATTATTAGATACATAAACTAAACTATACACACATTAGTAATATGATACATATGATTTCCTTTCATATAATTCAGTGGAGGTGTAGCTACATGGATAAATGAGATAAGATTTACCATTTGATAACTTTTGAAACTGGTCAATGGATATAGGAAATACATTATACTGTTATATCTATAGTGTTTTAGAATATTTCTATAATAAAAAGGCAGATTTTAAAAAGAGAAAAACCATTACCTAAAGTACTTTTAGCTACTTGAGTTGAACAAAATGAGCTTAAATTCATAACCAAAAAAAGGCATTTCTGGAATTATTTTATTATACTTAAGTCCAGGTATTTCCTCAGAAACATTGAGAGTCAAAGTACTAATTCTAGATTCCAAAGTTTCAGTCCCTTTATAGAGGGTCAGGATTTTTTTCCCTTAATTTTCTCTTTATTTCTAATCTGTGCTGTAGAAAGAGTTCAAGACTTTCTCGCTGAGGAGCAATGGAGACTGCTTTGTACCCCAGTTTGGACACGAACAAGTCTTACTGTGTACTTGTACTAGACCTTGCACTACTTTGTGTGGATTAGAAAAAAGGCCCTTTTCTTTAGTGGAAGCCTCATGTGTAGGTCTGGGCTCCAGCCTTTGCTGATCCCTCGTTTGGGTGTCATAGTGCACTGAATGAATTAAACCAGCTTTTGTGGCAACCTTGGGATTATGAAATCTTTTCCCAATTTTCCAGTCTCCACGGGCAGTTAAGCTGATTTTTTTTCCCCATTGAAAATTACTGATTTACTATTCCCTCTTCCTCCCACTGATTTTCTTCTCCCTCCTTTCTTCACACATTCCTGGCGCCAATTGCTTTTAAGTCTTTAATCAATGACTCTTTGCGTGTCACGTGAAATCCTTCCCTTCACATAAACCGGGGCATGGCAACAGGGCCATTTCTTCCACAGATTTATAAGGGGCTAGAGAACAACCCAACCCACACTTCTTAAAAATTACACTTTTTATTTATTTAATAAGTACTGTCCCTTACAGTCTTTGCTAATGCTGCCATCTTACATACTGTATTGCAGAATCACAACCAGCATATTGACATTGATGCAACTCATCAGTCTTACTCAGATTTCCTCAATTTTACTTGCGTTCATTTCTGTATGTGTATTTAGGTCAATGTAGCTTTGCCACATGTATAGGTGAACCCACACAGTCATGCTTTTGTGCAGATACTCTGTCTTTGCTTAACTATTTATAAGAATAGTATTTAATATATGCCCAACAGTGCCATAAGCATCTTATATATATTAACTCTCTTAATATGCAGAACAAGTTTAGAAAGTATGCACTTTTTATTATCTCCATTTTATTTTGCTTTATTTTTATTTTTTAAAGATTTATTTATTTGAGAGAGACCGGGAAGAGGGATAGCAAGGGAGAGAGGAAACCTCAAGCAGGCTCCTTTCTGAACACATAGCCCAACACAGGGCTCAATCCACAAACCCTTAAAATCATGACCTGAGCTGAAATCGGGAGTCAGACATTCAACCAACTGAGCCACCCAGGCGCCCCTATTATTCCCATTTTAAAGATGAAAATACTGAGGCACAAAGAAGTTAAGTACCTCACTACTGTGACCCATAGCAAACCAGGGGCAGAGGTGAAACTTGAGCTAGGCATTCTGACCCAGTGTCTGTGGTCTTACTCGCTGCACTCTATGTCTTGGCAAATTACTTCCTGTTTTCAGCGCTTCCCTATCTTCTAAATGGGCACTAAATGGGAATATCTTGAGTCAACATCTCTATTCAGTTTGTTTTCTAGTTCTGTCACAGAAAAGCTATTGTTTTGTGACCCCAGGGCAGGTCACAGCTTGGCTAGCACCTAGCTAGCTGTAGGTCCTGCTTTATTGGAACGGTATGAGGGTGAAAGGAGCCTCAGCACGTCGGCAGTCAGGCCCAGCGTTGGAGGGATCAGCAGGGTTACTTGCCTTCTCTTCGCCTGGAATCTGTAATTGTTTCTCTAGGTCACCACAGGCAGGTCCAGACCCTGTCACCGCACACCTGAATCACTTCAAGATAATAAACTTAGATATTCAGACACTGTTCATATAGGTACTGTATGAACTGAACATATATGTACTGTATGAACTGTTCACATATGTGCATGTACGTTCGCCCAGCCCTGCCTCCCGTCTCAACCCCTCAGTGGTCCATACCATCCTCTCTGCTCCCCTGGGACACCACTGCCCACATCTTCTCCTTGGCACTCTTTTCCTCAGCATCTTAGTGTCTTAATCTTCGGCTCTCAGCTTTTGTTTGTTTGCTTGTTTACTTACTTATTTGTGTGTAAAGCAGTAGCACTCTTCATTAAAGAAAGCATATGCAAAAGCCCAGCGTGTGAGAGGCATTAAAAAAAATACCCTCCACCTGGGTGGCTCAGTGGGTTAAAGCCTCTGCCTTTGGCTCAGGTCAATAATCCGGAGTCCTGGGATTGAGCCCTACATCGGGCTCTCTGTTCAGTGGGGAGCCTGCTTCCTCCTCTCTCTCTGCCTGCCTCTCTGCCTACTTGTGATCTCTCTCTCTGTCAAATAAATAAATAAAAATCTAAAAAAAAAAGTCTCCAGAATCCCCATGACTCAGAGTTCCAGGCTCTGTGGAACAGAGCTTGAAAAACAATTCTACTTCTCTTTATGCCATCTCTACATTATTTCCTGCTCCTTGCATCCCTCTGGATCCTCCTCCCTGCCTCTCCGCAATTCTATTTTTTTTTGCTTTGTTCCTACCTTTTATTCTTACCTAGAATATTCTCCTTCCTCCCTTCTGCATTTGCATTTCCTCTTCATGCTTAAACTCTGAAAGTTTTTTAAATAAAACTAAATTAAATAAAATATAAAAATATTTTATTTTTAAATAACATAAAATAAGGAGACGTTAAGAACCTGAATCCCCTATTTTTCTCATTCTACCTGAACACCATATTTTTCTCACCAGTATCTCTGGCTGCTATTCCCTTGGGACATTTAATAATACACTATTTTATGTTGAGATTTACCACTGCTGACAGTCCTTTTGTGCCATTGCTCAGAGTCTCATCTTTGCCACTACATAATCTTAATTCTCCTTTGTATTCCCATAGCAAGTGGCCCAGCATACCATATCTATGGCCCACCCAGTCATTTTTGTTGAATGAGTAACTTAAATGTTTACAGCATCACAGCATGAGGTATAGAAATTATATATGTTCAGTGCTCAAGGGAGACACCGTTTAAATTTTGGGTAGCTTTAGAAACAAGCAAATGATTCTTCCTGACTTCATAGTTCTCTTAAAATCAGTAATCCCCCCTCATATCTATTAAAACAAACTTTCAGTTAGAAAAATGTCTTTCTTTGATCACATGCATAGAGTTATTGCTAATGAATTATGCTAATGGAAATTCAGTAGTTGAGCCTAGGTATGCCTATAAAACTGAATCTGGAAAAGAAACAAATAGAATAATAATAATATCTCAATCTGTCAGTGATTACACAGGCAGTGATGGGATAGACGGAGGCTATGTTTGTGGGAGAAATAAATATATCGTTGGCATAAATAAAAATCTGAAGAAAAAAGGGTTGATGAGTTACTGTTTTACTTAAGTATGCTATGCCTATGACTTGGACCCCAAACGCCTGTAAGTGCTGATTCTTTGTGACAGCCTTCTTCTGTAAGAAATTTATGTAAAAGGTGTATTGTATAATTATCACATACATAATTATATGCTTTTTATGTTTAGATAGTATTATTAGACCACATTTTTTTTTCTTTAAAGAAGATTTACGTTTAGTCAAGCTCAAGAAGCCCTAGTGGGAGATATAAAGGAAGGGAGGAGCAAGATTCAGGTGCCCATAAATATATGCTATTGTTGATGAATGAAGGCTGTGGTTTCGAGTGAAAAATCATACCATTTTCTTTGATTCAGGGAAGGTGACATAGAGGGAAATTGCTTCATTATCATCAGAATAATTTTACTATTGTTGATCTTGAAGAACTTAGCAGAGTGGTTTGAACAATAACTAACAGATTTTCAGTGGTACTTCAGAAGAGCCTGGGATGAGAGTGAATTTCAAACAAAAGAGATATAGGCAATCTTGATATATTAAATAAAGAAAGTAGGTAAGCACTTGTATATTTTTATAATAGTTTAGGACTATAGGTTGTCCTGGATATTTAGTCTTCAAGGAGTAGGTTTCATAAAGAGCAGAAAGGGTAACCAACAAAAACTTGCCTGTCACAGCCCTTAGTCTGGTCTGTGGGGAACTAGAACAGGACTATCTGCAAGGGCTGAGGGGGAATTTATGAAGACTCATTGTTCATCCAATAACTATAATGAAAGGTTTAGATAACGAGATTGTGCATTGATGCTCTATAGCCTCACCGCCCATTTGAGGTATTTTGTCTGATTCAAACATTAAGGTTTCATAGTTGAGGAGAAAGGATAAATGAAGAAATTGATCAGATCATACAGGACAGGAGTATATTTAGGATAGAGAGAATGGATCAGGCAAAATGTCTAAATAATGTAAATTGCCAAGTCACAATAAAATAGTGACTCACAGACTTACTTAGAGAGGTAATATAATAATGTGCAGCACACGGGCTCTGGAATCTGACTGACCCTTCCACATTATAGGTGTGCAATTCCAGGCAAGCCACTCAAGCTCTGGGTTCTATTGTCCTCTGGAAAGTGGTAATATTATCTACTACTTCATATAATTAATATGAGGTATGGAAGATATCTATTATTTTTGGCCAGCATCCATTTTATCTTTCTAATCTGAAGACCCCAGAACCCTAGTTTCCCTCTGGTAGCCACCCCCTCCTCCACTTTTATCCTCTGCATTCATAAGAGGAAGCCTGTGATTTAACTTGGCTGTGCTCTCCTTTCCTTGGCTCTGTGAATGGGTCAAAGACGTCTGATGTCCAGTCAGAGCAAAAGTGATACAGTGAGCATTTTTCTGGGGTTATTGGAAGGAAGAGTTATTTCTTTCCCATGGGACTGGAACCTAGAAGAATATAAAGCTGAAGCTGCCGAAAGTCATCTGTCAAGGAAGAGCATGAGAACTAAAATAACATAGGAGGAGAGCAAAGGCCAAAGAGTAGGGGAATATTTCTTAAGCTCCCAAACCTAGCAGTTTCTGAAACAAGCTCTCCCCCTATACTTTCAGGTACTTGAACCAACAAATTCCTTATTTTGAGGTGTGCTGGGAAGGGGTTCAGCTTAAGCAGATTTGAGTTTTCTGACACCTGAAACATAAAGAATGTTAACTATATGAGGTTTAAATTATATAAATTATAATATAATATATAAATAATATAAATTATAATAAAATTGTATATTATATATATTTAAATTTTATACAAATTATAATGAAATGAAATTATTTTAAATTTTATATATATATATATATATATATATATATTCTATCCCTCAGGAATATAACTGACACCTCTTGTGTATTCATTATATTCTAGGTACTACACTATTATCCTCACATAATTATTCCATTTAATCCTTAAAACCTCATTAGGCAGGGCATATTAGTTATCTATTGCTGCATAACAAATCACATAAAATCTTACATTTATTTTACGGTTTCTCTAAGTCAGGACTTTGGGAGCAGCTTATTTGACTGGTTCTGGCTCATTGTTTCTCATAAAGTTTCAGTTACAAAGTCATTTGGGATTGCAGATGTGTGAAGGCTTGACTGGGGCTAGAGGATCCATTCATTGTCAAGATGAGAGAGTGAGTGATTCAGTACAGACAAAAATTTCAGTATGTTTTATTATTGTGTACTGGAAATGACACTGTGTCACTTACATAACACCCTACCGGTCACGTAAGTTAGGTCTATTCAACGTAGGAGGGAACTACCCAAAACCATGAATATCAAGAGGCAGGAGCCATGGGTCCATGTTGGAAACTTGCTAAATACAGAGTATATTATCTCCATTTTATAGATGAAGAAATGAAGTCTTAGAATATTTAAGTACTTTGTTTAGGGTCACGTAACTATTAAATGATGAAACAAGATTTGAGACCTAGCCAGTCTTATTCCAGAATATGCTCTCTTAACCACAGTGCAATGCTTTTTGGTTAACTGTCTCAGTAAAAGGTACCTGTTATTATTTAATTATAATGTATTTAGCAACTCATTTTCCTTCAGAAATGGATATAAAACTATAACATATAAAACTCATTTAATGTTTCTCTCCATCACTTTAATACTGAAATATGTCTTTGTTTTCAAACTATAACAAAGATTAGTAAGGCTTAAAGCAGCATATCCTTGCAAAAGACTTTTTAAAGCAATTCCGTATATATTATGAGATTTGGAACAACATCTCTGGCATCTCCATTGGCCAGAGCTGTCAAAAGCCAGCAAGTGTGGGAGGCTTGAGTGTATGTCTCAGGACCAGCCTTCAGGGGATGGAACCAAGAAGAGAAGGGCAAAGAAGTTCCATAGAGGGAAACAGAGAATTACAAACTCAATATCCCTACATTTTTTTTAAAGATTTTATTTATTTATTTGACAGATAGAGAGCACAAGTAGGCAAAGCTGCAGGCAGAGGGAGAGGGAGAAGCAGGCTCTCCGCAGAGCAGGGAGCCCAATGAGGGACTCGATCCTAGGACCCTGAGATCACCACCTGAGCCGAAGGCAGCCGCTTAACCGACTGAGCCACCCAGGTGCCCCTACACTTTTAGTTAGTAAATAACTTCTTTGGATAGAAGCAAATTCTAAGTAAAGTGAAAAATAATCTTGTGCAGAGTACATTTTTAATGGGATTAAAAAAAATTTAGCTCACTGAAATATCTTGAATAATATTTCATCCTTCTTCCTTCTTTTTCTTGCTTTGATTAGCCTTTCACCTTCTGTATTGATTTTTTTTTAAACCAACGGTATATTTAAAAGGTTTTGCCCAGTTCATAAAGTCAAGTGTTTAATAACTGTTTAAATATCTTATCATGGAGTGTTCCACATTGCAGAAGGGGTAAATGTTTTGTGATTGACAAAGAAGACAAGTTCTACCAAATCATTTTATTTAAAAGATTATTTTAGCAGAATCAGGTTGGCTGATACATTCTACCAAATTTCAATATCAATTTTGCAGTGAGAAATTATGTGTGACTCTTCTAGAAAAAGAAAATTCTTAAATATTTTCCTTATTATTGTGATTTAGAATTTCATGTTCGTTTGTCATCTGTGACTTATTTTTTATTTTTGCCTTAACCTAAGATTCTTATTTTATATGTGTTAAAGTTTCCCAGCTGAAAACATAAGGTTATACTTTCATGGGTATCTGTACATGATGTCATATTTTCCCACCCTTACCAAAGGGATCCCATTCACCACTGTCCTTGAGCTAAGGTGTTCTCTTACCCATCAAGTCTAGAATTCTTTTTCTTTTTTTAAGATTTATTTATTTATTTTTATTTGAGAGAGAGAGAGTGCAAACACGGGGGCAGGCAAGGGGGCATGGTGGTGGGGCACAGGGAGAGAATCTCAAATAGACTCCCTGCTGAACATGGAGCCTGACAGAGAGCTTGATCCCACAGCCCTGAGATCATGACTTGAGCCAAAATCAAGAGTCAGACACTTAGCCGACTGAGCCACCCAGGTGCCCCAAATATAGAATATTCTTGCAGAGCACCTCTGGGATCCACCATTTCCTCTTCATTTCCATGGCCAAAATTTCAATTCACATTATAATCATCTTGGAAACTCCTTGCTGGGCTCATTAATTAAGTACGTACTCCAAACATTGATTTACTAAAAATAGTGAAAATATGGAATTGTGGGTGCTTATGTAGAAAAACTTGTTTTGGGTAACAAGGAAATAGCAATGTTCTGTAGATAGCAAGAATCATTAGGCTGTATGGAGGGCAGGAGGACAGGATAGAAGTTCTGATCTGTGAGGCATATAGAGCTGCCTATTGAAGCCATATGAACAGATACTTTCCCTGGTGATTACTGGAGTTGATATTTTCCACAGCATAACTTTTGTTTTTAATTGAAAGAGTCTGTAATTGGTTTCATCAATATAGGAAAGTGCCTTGCTTGAAAACACAGTTGAAGTAATTCAGAGAAGTAAAATAATATTTTTTGAGGTCCCCTTTTTGAGTCTGGCAACAAAACTCAATATTCAGGGCCAAGCAGAACATCATGATGAAAAAAAAATTTGTAAGTTTTTTTTTCCATCTAATGTCAGAAAGGACCTTCCACATATTTTCTAGAAATCTTGCAATGTGGAATTGCTATTGTTTTTGGCTCTGTTTTAACCAGTAAACTAGTTACCCTGAATTCTAAGGCACCCGTGATGGACGTGTGGGTAGTGAAATAGACCCTCTGTTTAGTGGACATTGGTTTCTGCCGAAAGAACGGTAGTACTCCGGGTTATTTTAGTGTCATGGCTTTAAAAGGATCACCCTGGTGCAATTAAGTCATAGTTTGGAGTGGAAAGGAGGTGGGGAAGGAGATATTAAAACCAAGGAAAACACTGCTGACCAAATTACTTTGGCTATTTGATGGAGCAGATACAACAGATTAAAAAGTGGTGATTTGCAATACTGTGAGCAGACTATATCATCCAAGAGGGTTTTACTTTCAGATTGATGAAGCCGTAAAGAAAAACTGACACCTATGTGCTTGCTTATTTTTCAAATACGAACTACTTTAAAAACTGAAGTCTAATTATGGACTGTATTTCTCCTGCGAACATTAATAAAAGTTTGACCAAACCTAAATTATGCTTTCCACAACCTTTTTAAAGTCAAATGAAAAAAAAAAAAAACCAAACAAACCTCAACCAATTATAGTAACAGTGCTGTGTAGGAGGTTTGCAAATATATGATACATTTGGACAGCTGTTTTTTACTGGAATCCTATCAAGACCATCACTAAAATATTTTGGAATGCTCAAAATGAGGGAATGCTAAATTCGTCGCTGCCTCAGCCACTGGAGGCCCCTGAGTTCGAAGGTGTTTTTTGGTTGCGACAGTGCTACCAATTCTTGAAGCCGGCCACATTCTGTAACCCAGATTCCCCAGGGGTTAATACAAAATATTTACTTTACATGGAATCCTTCACTTTTCAAAATGTTTATACTATTTGTGCATAGAAGGTGATCCTTCTGACACACTTGATCAATAAAATAGACAAGTAGGATATTCAAAGGCTGTCCTATAAAATGGGTTGGAGGATTATAAAATTATACTCCCAAACTTATAAATAACCAATGGCTGTGAAGATACAGGAAGGAATGAAAGAGTGTGTAGAGTTGAACCTTGACCCTGTCCTTGTCAAAAGTATCTTAGATAAAGATGAAGACAAGATAATGTCCCATCTCCTGGTCTGTGAACTCTGAGTATCTGTAATAACTATATAATTGCCGTACATATTCATGTGGCTGATCTTAATGTTCCCTTTGTATTTTTGTTGTTGTTGTTAGTGTGTATTTTATTTTGAATAAAGTTAACCTGAATTTTAGTTAAAAATCATCTTTTCCCATCCTTCCACCTCTTTTCTTCCCTCCCTTTACTCCAACTCACTCCCTTTGGTTAATTTTGCCAAAGCCCAGCTTGGTTCCAAAGATTTCCCACAGGTCCAAAATCACCTGAATCTGGCGCTTCCTTCTGATTCTCTCCTTCTCTCCCAGCATTGGACACCAGTCTGTTCAATCAGATGTCTCCAGGGAGCTACGGTCAATAGCAGTTTGATGACCAACAGGAAGCCAAAATTTTGCAGGAACATCAATTTCAGGTCCTTTTCACAGTGGGTCCCTGAAGTTATTTGCCACAGCCCCTATTTCCAGCACTGTATGAGACAAAGCCTAAAGTATCCAATACACACAGACTCTAACTGCAGCCTAATTTCACTTTATCTATTACCGTCCCCGACTCTCACTTTCAATTTGTAGGAATGTCACACACAATGGCATTCTTCCCTTTCTGCTTTTGTTAATGTTGTCCCTTCTGCCTGGAAATAAAATGTATAAATCCTCCTTTGCTCAGCTCAAGTGTCTGTTCCTATGGAAGCCTTCTCACCCATCTCCAGGGGAAGCTGTGTGTTACTCACCAACCTGTCTGTTAACACCACTGTTTCCAAGTTCAGGGTGCATCAAAATAACTTGGAGGGCTTGTTAAAATACAGATTCCTAAATTTCTGATTCAGTAGATCAGAGAGGGGGCCCAAGAGTTTGCATTTCTAACAGTCTCTTGGAGACTGAAAACCTGGGGATGCCACTGTGAGAAACATTGTTCCAGGTGTTAATTAAAACCAGGAAATGGTAAGATGGTGTAGAGTTTCCCCAACTCGGCTGTGTCATCTTTGAAGGCAAATGACTTGATCTCTCTCATTTCTTTATGTGTATTTGCAGTACCTGAGCACCGCGCCTGATAGTAAGCAATCAGTCCTGAAAAATCAAAGCTAAATAGACTCGGGAGATGCACAGGAGTGCATCACGGTGCCAGAAATGAGCTGAACTAGCTATCAGGGAACTCATTCTAGCTGCCACCGTCTTTCAGTTTCCTCATTTCCCTTTAATGATTAAAAACTAGTGTCCTATCTGTTTATTTTGAGAAGATTAAATTAAATATAAGGACCTATATGTTACATATGTACACATGTGTTTGATGTCATCCTCTCTATGGGTTTTGGGGTACGTGTGTCGGGGGGTATGTGTGTGTGTATGTAATGATGAGTTTACTAGTTAGTACATCTTAAGTACTTAGTAAGTGGTATCTTATTATAATTATGAATAAATTTGTTTTAAAAAGTCTCCCCTGTTTATGTTATAACCATATTAACCACACAGTTTATCCTGGCCGGTTTCTATAGGGTGTGGGGGGCAGGAGAAGCAGGAGGAAGAGAGAAGCCATTATATAGAAGACAAGAAGACACATAATAGGCCCCTGAAACATGATTTGCTCTGGTAACTGGAAAGTCCTTGTTTATTAAAAGTGGTTTAGGGTTAGACAATATGTTCTTGAATTTTCAAAGCTTTGGTTTTCCTTGGAATGGGTAAGCCTTTAAATTAAATGTGGTTGACTTAACATAAACATCTAATACTTTCTTCATCTCTTGTAGCTGCTCTCTTTGGCACAATGCCAAGTCACTGGAGGGCTGCTGAAGTACAGTTCTTAAATAATGATTAACATATAGTATGAGGTTAGTTTTCCATCTGGAGATTTTACATATGTGCACACTAAAATACTGAAGGTTTCTGACTATGCAAAAGTCTTAAATTCCAGGAAATACAAGTGAACAGTTATCTTCCAATAGAAGTATACAGTTGACTCTGTTTTGACCAGTGTTGGACAGGAAGGCAGGTGCTTCAGTCTGTCTGATGGTTGGGATGTTACCGAGGCAATGCATACCGCCGAAATCCTGGAAACTGGGCACACCCCGGGAGTATCTTACTCATATATTAGAGAGACTTCGGTACCAAGAATAGTATAGTTAGGTGGGGGGTTTGGGAGGAAAGCAGAATAAACTTTTAGAAAGGGTAACTGATTTAAATTAGAACCTAACCTACTGTACTTACTTTAGAGAACTTCATTAACTAGGGTCAAAGTTAATACTGACATGAAGTTACCTGATACAGGATTAGTAGGGGATGATTTTATTAATACTCCAATAAATTATCCTGTCCTCAGCACCCTTATAGATCGATGCTCAGTTACTTTTACCATCTGTGAATGAGCAAGCATACATTACTAAGCGTGTGCTCTGTTGCAGGCTCTTAGACATTCTTTTATTCATCACATGACTGATTTTTATCACAACGACCTTAGAGATGGGCAAATGGGAGCTCTGAATAAGAGAGATTTGCCCAAGAAAATAACTCTGAGTAAGCAGACATGGGGCCAATTCTTACTGCAAATCCAGAACTGACTACATTTCAGCAAAGTCCTTTTAATCAAGCATGAAAATCTCTTCACCTGTTCACATATGTTAAATCTACGTTAACTCTTTCTGTATGTTAGCCATTCAGCTATGCTGCTGAGTTAGACCACTCACCCAAGAGTGAATTTGCCTTTTTAAGAAATGGAAATATGCCTTCCCCCCTTACATATTCAACCTGTAATGGGCAGATAAAGGCAAGTACTAATATATCTACTAGCATTTTATTTCCTTAGGAGGAATTTGTGGGAGACTTCCTCAAGACTATCCAACAAATAAGTCAGAATCTACCTCACTATATTCTCTCCCCCAAAATCCAAATTTCTTGCCTTTACATGTGAATTCCTGCTACAGTTATTTTGTACTATGAAGTAAGATCAAGCTTTACTATTATTTATTTGCTACTTTAGAGTTTGAAAACCACCAGGTTCCATTTTAATTGCATTGGTTTCCTTGAGAAATAAGTTTACTAGTGGCAAAATCATGCACAACTTCTGCACTGTCTTCTAATTTATCCTGAAGTGTCATAGACACAGTACAACACAGACAGATTTCACAGACTCTAAAGGGTTTGAAATTCCCTGTCTTACTGGTCACAGCATGAATTTTTCATGAACACTGGGACCCTTCTCGAGCCACAATCAGAATACCTGTGATATACTGAAACAACCATGACATGTGGGCAAGGAACACTTATTTCATGATGAATCATAATCAGAAATATTTCACACAACTCTTAAATAGCAGAAATTACCTGTATAATAAAATTCTAATGGGATACTTTTTTTTCAAGATTTTATTTATTTATTTAAGAGAGAGAGCACACAAGGGTGGGGAGTGTTACAAAGGGAGAAGCAGACCCTGGCTGATCAGGGAGCCTGATGTGGGGCTTGATCCCAGGACCCCGGGGTTGGTGATCTGAGCCAAAGGCAGACACACTCAACTGACTGAGCCACCCAGGTACCCCATGGGACACTTACTTTTTAATATATCTTAAGCCATGGGACTATGCAACTGAGACTTTCCAATTTTCTAATTTATAATGTCGAATATATACTCATCCTCAGGAGGAAAAAGAAAAACTCTTAAGTTTTCAATGACTACATCATAATTAGCTTAAAAGAAATGAACAAAGTTTTTTTAAAGATTTTATTTATTTATTTGACAGATAGAGAAAGATCACAAGTAGACAGAGAGGCAGGCAGAGAGAGAGGAGAGAGGAGGAAGCAGGCTCCCCGCTTAGCAGAGAGCCTGACGCGGGCCTCGATACCAGGACCCTGAGATCATGACCTGAGCCCAAGGCAGAGGCTTTAACCCACTGAGCCACCCAGGCGCCCGAAACATGAACAAAGTTTTAAGTCAAATTTTCTGACTGGTTTTCTTATTACTCTAGAGAAAGTAAATGTATTACTTGCTAAGTAATAGCAAGTCTTTTATTTCATGAATATAAAAGGTAAAATTTTCTTACTATAGATGAGAGTTTCATGGGAAAAAATATTTAAGTCTGTGGGCTTTAAAGTCAGACAGACTGGATTTCAATCCTAGCTCTGTTATTTCCTAGCTATGTAAACTTGGGCACATATTTAACCTCATGCTGACTCCTAGTCAAGGGATACCTGTCAGGATAATGACACTTTCCTTAATGACAAGGATAGTGGTGAGAATTAAGTGAGATAATCCATGTAAAGTATTTATTACCATTCTTGCACACAAAAGGTCTTGAATATATATCAGCAATTATAGCAATTACTGGGGATAAAGAACAAATTTTGATAAGATAGAAGTAAGCCCTCCTTGCACATTAGAACCTAAAATTGAAATCAGAAAATGAGAATGTCATTAGTGAAAAAGTAAGAGTAACACATGATTTTTTTTTTTTTAAAGAAATGGGGTTTTCTTTTCTTTTTTTTTTTTTTAAAGATTTTATTTATTTATTTCACAGAGGGAGAGAGATCACAAGGAGGCAGAGAGGCAGGCAGACAGAGAGAGGGGGAAGCAGGCTCCCCGCTGAGCAGGGAGCCCGATGCGGGCCTCGATCCCAGGACCCTGAGATCATGACCTGAGCCGAAAGCAGAGGCTTTAACCCACTGAGCCACCCAGGCGCCCAAGAGTAACACATGATTTGCTACACCTTTACAAACCCTTCAATATGAGCAAAACTGACTTTAGAAAGAAAACAAGTCTGGACTAAAAACCAGTAAGTGATGTCAAGGAGCTTAGCCATATTACTACCTACATAAATAATTCATATAAACAGCAGAATCTCACTAGAAAAGGAAGTTGAAACCATATTTCCTCACAGAATACATGTTTGAAATGTGTAAAATCTTAGTTTATGCACATGTGTTCTTAGAAGCATGGCAGACAGCACTGAGGAGCAGAATTATCAAAAATATAAACAACTTCAGATAGCTACTAAATGAAAAACATACCAAATCAGTTGAAATTAATAATTTGATGTCACAATAAATTTCATCTGAAATTCTGTAGTAATGTATATAATTTTGTATACGGAGCTTGAAATTTTTATCAGATGAGATGATAGTCACTGACTGCTTGTGAATATTACAATTAACATTTAATTAAAATTAAATTGAATTACGAGTCCAGCTCCTTGGTGGCACTGAGTTGGACCTTTAATAACATTAAAAAAAAAAGACTCTGATCTCTATTCCACACTATTGACACTATTGACAGTAAAGCCTTTGTAAGCATCAGATAGAACTTTAAACCAAAAGTATATCTGGGTTAATTTGGTCTCATAAGTAATTTGAGTTATCTGACTGAGTTACTGTAAGATTTATTATACTTTTGGATTTGATTCCTAACCCATGAGTGATGGACTACCCAGGTAAATATGAAAACCTCCCAGAGATAGTGAAAGAATTGAGCAACTTTAGAGAAGGCAGAAATGCATAAGGACTGAAAAATTATGGGTGAAGTCATGGTGTCGATATTTGATGTTGTTTTCTCCCAGCAATGATTACCATCCACTCCCCAAGAAAGACATTATGAAATGGAATCTATGAATGCATAGTGGATTGATTTTTATCAATAAAATATGTATCTTTATCACTTTATTCCAAAAATTATTGTGAAATCTTCTGTGAAGTAAAATTCAAATAAAAAGAAAAATGCATTGACAGTCAAAACTAAATAAGTGGTTGGCAAGATATTGATAGGCTGTTTATTAAATTCATATACATAAGAGAGGATAAAGGCTCTACTTTAGAATATTCATTCCAAATCAGTTTTATTAATTATTAAACCAGAATCTCTTGCTTCTTTCTGAATCATGGTTAGCCCAAGAAGTCATGAAGGGGGTCAGTCATGTTCCACTTATCATCTGTAAATTGTTTGCAGATTCTTCTCAACTTCTGTCCAGTTAGAGTATCATTTAGGAAGAAGGACAGAGGAGAGCAAAATAAATTGCTGATAAAATTGAAGTAGGCAAACCTTCATGCAGAAGGAGGTGCCTCTAAATTTCACAAGAATGGGTTAAGTAAAATCTCAAAACCATTCTGCCCAAAGCACTCTCTGGTTTCTCACACTCAAGTTCCTATGAAATTCAGCAGAAATACAATCCTTATGTTTCTGATTCATTTTCAACTAATTCAGCACAATGTTTTGCAAGCACTTTTTGATGTCAGAGAAACATGTGTTGTCTCTCTAAAGTCATTTTTTTGTTGAAGCAGGAAGTTACAAATTAGCATAAAGAGCAAAACACTGTATTTTTAAAAACATGAATTCAAAATGAATTAGTCTAAAACTTATCAAAATATGATTGTTTTATTCATCATTTTAATTAAAGAATTTGAAAACGTTCTTATGTCAAACACATGGCTTATTTTACAACAGAAAGACTAGGTACAGAAATTATAGGAATGGAAGAGGGAGTAAATAATTTTAAATACATTTTGAATGCAATGGAACAGAGGTTTTACAACACTTAGGCTTTATCCGTTTTGAGGCCTGGCTTTACTCAAAATATATGTTTTCAGAAGTGGGTGAGTGCTTTGAGTTGTGGTATATATGATTGTGGTATTGTTTATTTTTCACTGCTTATTTTCATTCTATCATATTTCATTTTAAAAGAATAATAGAATTATGGGTTCTCTAATACATGCCTTGAACATGGTTTCATTATTAGCAGCTATGATGTTGGTTCATTAGTGGTCATCTATGAGCACTTGAGACTTTCCCTCCATCGTCTTAGAAGCTCCCAGATGCACTTCTCTCTCTCTGCCATCAAAAACAGTCTTTGATATTTGAAACCTCCAGTGTTTAGAAGAAATTCTGGGAAAATGATCAATATTTGAAATGAGGCCCGCCATGTCTTCTTTTCATTTCTTTCCATCTGCCTAAGTATTATTTGAAAAGATTATCCTGTCTTTCACTTGGCCGTTTTTTAGTATAAGCACTTCGCGTCCATTTAGCTATAACGAATTTAATAAGTTTAGAAAAAATGCATAATTAAAAAATATGTAATAATTTGCCATCCTAAATTATGGCACCTGCATTATTAATTTGCATCATTTCAGTAACTCTTTAATGTAACTCTTAATGAAATCTCTCCATTAACCTTAAGCCAAGACCTGGAAATATCTTTATTTATAAAACCTGGAAACATCTCTTCTTGACAACCAGTTAAATGGCAAGGAAGCTAATATAAAGGACATATTTTGCAAAGGAGTATCAAATGGTGTGTAGTAGAATAAGCACAGATTCAACATGATCTCATATCATCTGCATGTTAGAGTTTAAGTAAATTTTCCAAATTCATGTAGTTAATCAGTGGTGGGGACATAATTCAAAGCAAGTCTGTTTGATTCCAAATTTATGTTCTTTTATCTGATAAACATGAAGTGCCCTTACAGTTTGTGGGAGAACCCAAGTCTGTTGTAGGAGATAAGTGTGTACTAATGATTACAGTAGAGTACAATAAGGGAGATGGTTAACATGCATATAGATATGGGAACATCATCAGTGAAGAAGTGTCTGGTGCTTCCTAGATAGGTCAGAATAGATCTTATGAAAACCATTGAAATAAAGTTTGAGATAATACTAGGATTTCACCAAGGGAATCAGAGACTAAAAGGACTTCTGTCAAGGCACCTGGGTGGCTTAGTTGGTTAAGCATCTGCCTTTGATTCAGGTCATGATCCCAGAGGGTGGTCCTGGTATTAAGCCCCACATCGGGCTCCCTGATCAGTGAAGAGTCTCTTTCTCCCTCTGCCCCTCCCCTATTTGTGCTCTCTCTTTCACAAATAAATAAAGTCTTCAAAAAAAAAAAAAAGAACTCCTGTCAAAGAGATTAGGGTGTTTAGAAGTCTGCATGCATGCACCTAGAGAAGGGGAAGCTTAAATTTAGCCTATGAATCAATTCTTTCCAATAGAAACATAACATCAGTATACATATACTTTTAAATTTTTTAGTAGCCATGTTAAAAAAGTTGGTAAAATTAATTTGAATAACACAGTATACAGAATACACTATAGTTTGTGCATAATATATAAAATATGTTCTCTTTGGGCTACCTGGGTGGCATAGTCGACTGAGCTTCCAAATTTTGGTGAGATTGAGCCCTGCAGTGGGCTCCATGCTCAACATGGAAGCTGCTTGATCAAAACCACAGTGAGNGAAATACAAATCAAAACCACAGTGAGATACCACCTCACACCAGTCAGAATGGCTAAAATCAACAAGTCAGGAAATGACAGATGTTGGCGAGGATGCGGAGAAAGGGGAACCCTCCTACACTGTTGGTGGGAATGCAAGCTGGTGCAGCCACTCGGGAAAACAGTATGGAGGTTCCTCAAAAAGTTGAAAATAGAGCTACCCTACGACCCAGCAATCACACTACTGGGTATTTACCCTAAAGATACAAACGTAATGATCCTCGGGGGCACATGCACCCAAATGTTTATAGCAGCAATGTCCACAATAGCCAAACTATGGAAAGAACCTAGATGTTCATCAACAGATGAATGGATAAAGAAGAGGTGGTATATATATATATACAAAGGAATACTATGCAGCTATCAAAAGAAATGAAATCTTGCCATTTGCAACAACGTGGATGAAACTAGAGGGTATTATGCTGAGTGAAATAAGTCAATCAGAGAAAGATAATTATCATATGATCTCTCTGATATGAGGAACTTGAGGGACAGGGTGGAGAGTTGTGGGGGGCAGAGAGGGAAAAATAATGAAACAAGATGGGATGGGGAAGGAGACAAACCATAAGAGACTACTAATCTCACAAAACAAACTGAGGGTTACTGGGTGGTAGGAGGGTAGGGATAGGGTGGATGGGTTATGGGCATTGGGGAGGGTTTGTGCTTTGGTGAATGCTGTGAAAGGTGTAAGCCTGATGATTCATAGACCTGTACCACTGGGGCAAATAATAATAATAATAATAATAATAATAATAATAATAAGGAACTTAAAAAAAAATGGAAGCTGCTTGAGATTCTTTCTTCCTCTATGCCTCCCGCTCATGCACTCTTATTCTCTCCCTCTCTGTCCAAAATAAATAAATAAATGTTAAAAAAGTTCTATTTTTTAGTTCTTTATTTAAAATCAATTTAGTTAACATATACTGTATTATTAGTTTCAGGGATAGAATTTAGTGATTCATCATTTGCGTATAACACCCAGTGCTCATTACAGCAAGTACCCTCTTTAATGCCCATCATCTAATTATCCCTACCCCCCAGTAGCCCTGTTTGTTTCCTGGAGTTCAGTGTCTCTTATGGTTCGCTTCCTTCTCTATTTTCATCTTATTTTACTTTTCCTTCTCTATTTTTATCTGTTTTGTTTCCTAAATTCCATATATGAGTAAAATCATATGGTATTTGTCTTTCTCCAACTGACTTATTTTGCTTAGCATAATACCCTCTAGTTCCATCCACATTGCTGCAAATGGCAAGATTTCATTCTTTTTGATGGCTGAGTAATATTCCATTGTGTATGTGTTTATATGTGTGTATATATACACATATAATATATATATATATACACATATATATGAAATGTGTGTGTGTGTGTGTGTGTATATACACCACATCTTTATCCATTTATCTGTTGACTGAAATCTAAGCTCTTTCCATATTTTGGCTATTGTGGATATTACTGCTATAAATATTAGGGTGCATCTGCCCCTTCAAATCACTATGTTTGTATCCTCTATATAAATACCTAGTAGTGCAGTTCCTGGATCATAGGGTAACTTTATTTTTAACTTTTTGAGGAATCTCCATACTGTTTTCCAGAGTGGCTGCACCAGCTTGCATTTCCACCAACAGTGTAAGAGAGTTCCCCATTATCCACATCTTCGCCAACATCTGTTGTTTCCTCAGTTATTAATTTTAGCCATCCTGACTGGTGTGAGATGGTAGCCCAATCTGGTTTTGATTTGTATTTCCCTGATGCCGAGTGATGTTGAGCACTTTTTCACGTGTCTGTTGGCCATTTGTATGTCTTCTTTGGAGAAAGGTCTGTTCATGTCTTCTGCCCATTTCTTGACTGGATTTTTTGTTTTTTGGGTGTTGAGTTTGATAAGTCCTTTATAGATTTTGGATACTGACCCTTTATCTGTTAAGATATATGCAAATATCTTCTCCCATTCCATAGGTGGCCTTTTAATTTTGTCGACTGTTTCCTCTGCTGTGCAAAAGCTTATCTTGATGAGGTTCCAATAGTTCATTTTTGCTTTTGTTTCTCTTGCCTTTGGAGATGTGTCTAGCAAGAAGTTGCTGAGCCTAGGTCAAAGAGGTTTCTGCCTGTATTCTCTAGGATTTTGTTGGATTTCTGTCTCACATTTAGATCTTTCATCCATTTTAACTTGAGTTTTATGTAATCTCAGCACTGTTGTTCAATATAGTACTGGAAGTCCTAGCCTCAACAATCAGAGAACAAAAAAAAAATAAAAGGCACCCAAATCGACAAAGTCAAACTTTCACTCTTCTCAAATGACATGATACACTATGTAGAAAACCCGAAAAACTCCACCAAAAAATTACTAGAGCTGATACAGGAATTCAGCCAAGGGATGCCTGGGTGGCTCAGTCGTTAAGCAGCTGCCCTCGGCTCAGTTCATGGTCCCAGGCTCCTGGGATCGAGTCCCACGTCGGGCTCCTTGCTCGGTGGGCAGCCTTCTTCTCCTTTTCCCTCTGCCTCTGCCTGCCACTTTGCCTGCTTATGCTCTCTCTCTCTGTCAAATAAATAAATAATTAATAATAAAAAAAAGAAATTCAGCCAAATGGCAGAATGCAAAATCAATGCACAGAAGACAGTTGGATTTCTATATATTAACAATGATGCCAAAGAAAGAGAAATCAAGGAGTCGATCCCATTTACAATTGTACCAAAAACCATGAGATACCTAGGAATAAACCTAACCAGAGAAGTAAAGTATCTATACTGTAAAACCATAGAACACTTATGAAAGAAATTGAGGAAGACACAAAGAAATGGAAAAACCTTCCATGCTCATGGATTGGAAGAACAAATATTGTTAAAATGTCTATGCTACCCAAAGCAATCTATATATTCAATGCAATCCCTATCAAAATACCATCAACATTTTCCACAGATCTGGAACAAACAATCCTAAAATTTGTGTGGAACCAGAAGAGACCCTGAATAGCCAAAGTAACGTTGATAAAGAAAACCAAAGCTGGAGGCATCGTAATGCCAGACTTCAAGCTGTATTACAACACTGTAATCATCAAGATAGTATAGTACTGGCACAAAAACAGACACATAGATCAGTGGAACCGAACAGAGAACCCAAAAATGGACCCTCAACTCTATTGTCAACTAATATTTGACAAAGCAGGAAAGGCTATCCAATGGAAACAACAAATGGTATTGGGTAAATTGGACCGCCACATATAGAAGAATGAAACTAGACCACTTTCTTACACCATACAAACATATGTTCTATTTAACTCAATATATTTAAAATATATTATTTCAACATACAACAGAACAAAAATTATTAATGAGATATGTTACATTTTTTATATTTAGTTGTCAAATTCCCATGTGTATTTTACACTCATTGCATATCTTAATTAGGACAAACCACATTTTAAGTGCTTAATAGGCACACTGGTCTAGTAGCTATTATCCTGAATGATTTGGCTACAGACAATAGTAAACATTTTAAGCAGGGGAATAATACAACCAGTTTATGCCACTGTCCTGGCAGTTTGGAAGATAAATTAAAGACTAGAGGCAAAATACTGGCTGAGAGGTTTTTGCAGCAGTCTATGCCACAATAGAATTTAAACTAAAGTAGCAATAATGCAGGTGGTTTTGAAAGGTGGATCAATAGTAAAGCTGAGTGAACATTACTGATCACTTTAAAGTGGGTATGAGGAAGCAAGAGGTCCTGAGGATGATGAAGTTTCTGATCTGGACAGGTTTATGGTTGGTTGTGTCATTAACCCAAGTATTTTATGCTTTATTCTGTGCAACATATTGTAGGGGCTAAAAGCAATGATTCTAGTATCAGTCTTGGGTTTAAATCTTGTCTTCCTACCAGCAGTGAGTCCTTGGGCAAATTACTTAACCTCTCTGTTCTTTAGTTTTCTTTTCTATAAAATTGAAATAATAATACCTTACCTTTCTCATGGGATTGTTAATAAATGTGAAGCACTTGGAGCAGTGCTTGGCATACTATTAAATGAGTGTTAGCTTTAATTTTGATCACTTGAAAACTGATCATTTATGTATAAATTAGGAGGTCATAACACTAATAACTAAAATATTGAATTACCTAGAGCACCCACAACCTGCCTACATAAATGAGAATTTGTTGACCTGTTTTTTTACCTTTATGTCTAATAGTGGAATCTTTAAAAACATTAGGAAAATATCTTTAAAACAGTATTGTAAACCATTTTATGAATATAATGGAAACATATTTTGTCAGTATATTAGCAAATGTGATTGAACTTAAGAAAATTTATTTTACTCTTACTCATATACAGTTGACCCTTAAACATCATGGGTTTAAACTGTGTAGGTCCATTTATAAGGATTTTAAAAAATAAATACAGTACTATAAATGTACTTTCTCTTATGATTTTCTTATAACATTTTCTTTAGCTTACTTTGTTATAAGAATACAGTATGTAATATATGCAACATACAAAATATGTGTTAATAGACTATGTTATCCGCAGGCTTCTGGTCAACAGTAGGCAATTAAGTAGTTAAATTTTGGAGGAATCAGGAGTCATCTATGGCTCTTTGACTGTGCAGGGGCTCAGTACCCCTAACCTCTGTGTTGCTCAAGGGTCAACAGTAGTTACAGAATTCTGTTGTGGTTTGTGAAGTTTTCATGCAGATGACACATAAATTTAATGCTTTAACCATTTAACCATGGCCTCTCCCACTCTTCTCTACTCTAGAAATTATTTCTACTGATTTGTTTCTATTATCCATGCATCTTATCTATTTTTATTCACATAACTTATCTCAATAATTTCAAGGAACAATGATGTCTTAGAGTACTATTATGTTCCAAATGACCTTGACAATTTGAAAATTGTCAAACTTGTAGAAGATGTGATAACAAGGAAATGATCACTACTGTGTCTGAGAATCTACTATATTGTCACTCAATCTTTGCACTAATCCCATTACCAAAATTTCAGTTTTACAGATAAAGAATCTAAGACACACAGAAGCTAAACTGTCCATTATCATTTTGAAATTTTCATTTTAAGAATATAAACATAAACTTCAGGATGTAATATTTAGGTTGTGTATCTGAAAGAAATTTTGAGAATGAGTTGTTTGGGATAATATTGAGAGATAGAAACATCACATTTACAAATTTTTGCTATAGTCTTTGTAAAACTCCTGTCAGAGTACAATTTATGTCACCACAATTTTAAAAAAGAAAAGAACCACAGGTCTTCAGAGAAAGTAATATAAGTAGGATCTTTACACTGAATTATAAAGCTTCATGAAAGTAGATTCCACATGTCTTTAATTCCTAAAATAAATTATTTTAAATTAAAACAAAAATGTATTTACCAAATAAAGTGGCAATTAGTTTTTGAAAACCTATTCAGAGCACAGTAGTATGCTTAAAATTCTGAGAATATGAAGAAATGTAATAATCTCTGTGCACAAGGATTCTATCCTGTAACATACTTGTGGAAATTATAATAGTTAATAACATGTAAAATAATAATAAATTAGATATAAGAAGGACATCCTAAATATCAGAACAATAAAATACTAAATAGCAACTAAGGGATGCTGTAGACTCACTTTTCTCTGTGCACTTTTAGAAAGAAAGTAATTAAATATTCATGCTGATTGATTTAATGATTAAAATGGATGATTTATTAAATACATTTCATGTGCCACTTGATGAGCATATTGTACATGTTATCATTTAACATCAGGTCCTGTTACAGAGATTGATCTGTAAGTCCTTATCTTCCACCTCTGTTAAAATTTTCAGAAAAAGACCCTTTGCTTGCTTTCTAAAGCCATGTTACTAAATATCAGTCCTTTAGATATTAGATATTGAGCACCTGCTATGTGGCAAGCCTTATGCTAGGGTCTAGATTTGTAAAGGTGTCCTTACAGAACTTTCCATAGCAGTCAGATACAGAACCAAAATATAATGGGAGAATACTTCTATTGTTAAGGAGTTTGCAAAGACAAATTCATTCAGCAAATTTTATTGAACCCATGAGCCAAGCACTGTTCTAGAGATACATAACTGGAGATACATTAAAAACAAAACCAGAAAAATCCCTGCCCAATGGAATTCATTTTCCAGTGCCATTGGACCTTCTGTGATGGTGTAATTAATTCCAGCAATTGCAAAGAGTCAGTAGAAACTACCAGAGCCAGGACATTCAAGGTGGGTTTTGAAGGATGAACTGGAATTTGCTGGGTCAACAAGGAGGTGTGGGACATTGCTGGTGGAAGTGAAAGACTTTCCAAATGCACTGAGGGAGGCAGGGGTGCCATGGTATCTGTTCACAAACATTTCCTTCCCCTTAGATGATCAGATATTAAGGAAATAAAAAACCTATTAGATGGTAGAAAATATGACATCCCTAGGGTATATCTTGCTAATTTTTAATTATCTGAAGATGTTAGCTTTATTGCTAATAGTTGTAAAAGTATAGACCCAATTATATTAAGTATGCTTTGAAAATAAGGAAGAATTACTTTTGGACTCATCCATGAGGGGTTGTGATTGTCCATTGAAGGTTGGCAGTTTATAGATACAAAGTTGCAAACAAGTGCTTCTTTTCTTAGAAGCAAATTATCCCTCTGAACGAAGGTTCGGTACTTTAAAGAAGGGACTTTTTTTGAAGAAGGGATTTTTTTTGAACATTATAAACTTATTTGTAATGAGGTGAAAAATAAATCTATACATTTTGGCATTGCATTTTGCCCACAAATAAAGCCAAATATTTTATTTTATTTTATTGTGTTATGTTAGTCACCATATAGTACATCATTAAAAATATTTTAAATAAAGAATTATCTTTATAATGAAGTACAACCATTTCAAGAATCACCACGTGGGAATCCCTTATTATTTTTGGTGTTAGTTTAGATTCAAAATTAATACATACCTCTGCCAGCTTGTGAAGTAATTAATAGATATTACACTATGCCATACCACACACATTTTAGGTTATACTCATTTATCGCAAAGAAATACCAGAGAAAAATCAGAAATTATTTAGGAACATTTATTTAATACTTTTAAAAATGCAGAGACTCGAATACAATACAGAAGATGAGTCAGTTAGTAAAGATGCTTTAGGAGGAAAATAGGACACTTAAAATCTGATCTTTAAAAGGGTTCCTATTAATATTAAGTCATGGCAATGTACTGAAAAGACGTTGCTCTTTTGCTCTAACTGCTTTAAAGAAAGGTTCCATATTGAGTAAACATGACAAAAAGCATTTATTTAAAAAAATCATTTGATAGTAATTTACTGTATTCCTCTGATGGATGACATTTTTCAGACATTTCAAAGCGTATATGCTAGGGAGCCTCAGTTCAGTAAAGATATATCTGGCAGTTAAAAACATAATCCATTTCACTGTGGGTCATAATTAAGTCAGGGGTGTTGAGGGGACCTCAGTGGTTTGCATCTAAAATTTGCATGCAGTTGTCACAAACAGGAAAAACCAAGAAGAGAATTTGACCATGGACCATGACATTTAAACAGTGTTAGTGAGGAGTAAGTAAAAGGAAACAAGGTGGGGAGGGAGGGTGAATAAGCAGTGTATTTTAAAAATATGGAACTTTAAAAAATGTTATACATAAAGGATTTTATATGGAATTATTTAAAAGTTCATAAAATTATATTTCAGTTTTTCCATATTGATACTGAAATGCTGAAATGTTGAGTTAAACTAATTATTTTGGCTGTTAAAATTTTCTAAGATGCATATGTTTACCATTATGACAAAACCATATTCGTTCAGAGTTCTTTTGGTTACTAATCAAAATTACATTCGAAGAAGGAATTTGGCATTCATAGATCATAATCTGCTGCTACCCTGGATGACCTTTGTGAAAGCATTTGCATGCAGAAGGGTGGAAGCTTTAGTTTAACCTGAAGTCCCAAACATAGTTATGTGTTGTCTGTATTTTAAGTTATTTTCCTACAGAATAGCGCCATAATTTCACGGAAAAAAATGTTGAACTTAATTTTGAATTCAAATGTATGTTTCATAATGCTCTAAAATACATTCTTAATTCTGATGTTCAGGGAATTCACTGGGTTGTATGAAGTAAACATCTTTGATTTCAGTGTATGTTAGATGGTCAGCCATAATGCTTTTGCACTGAGTATATAGGGATCCTTTCTGTTTTTCCATAAAGGAACCATTTCAAAAGCTGCAAACCTGCCATTTCCATGTGCTACACATGTTAGACATTAACTAATGTGATTTTTCAAGCATCTCTTACATATGACACATTTAGGACTAAATGCTTGTGAGAGTCTTGATTCTAAGAGCCACAATTATATGTTAGAGCCCATTCTCCCTTTTTTATTTGTGGTTAGGTTTTAATGTGGTCATGGTACATAGTCGCATGATTTACAATCAGATGGATTAGCCACTAACTTATGCCTCACATAAGCATTATAAATTCATATCCATACCTTCCAGATGCAGGGAAAATGCAGAGACCTTTTTGTAATGGATTATTCAGACCATTTTGAGTAGGGAGAAACCAATCCGAAGCAAAAGAGCTTTTACATATGGCATCCATAGCGGTAACACTATTTTGCAGAAAATGCTCAGGTGAAGGAAAAATGTCTTTGACAAAGAACAAAAACAAAAACAAAAACCACACACAAAACCCAAAAAAAACAAACCAAAACAAAAAAACCAACAAACTATTTATAGCTACAGCTCAAGCTGTCAAATTTAGAGTAAACCTTTTGCCTATAACCACATTTGCAGCAGCATTCTTCGGGCTAATTGCAGGCTACTCCTGCTTTGCATGGAGACATCTGTACTGTGGCACACCCTGTAATTACGTGGCAAGGGATCACTCATGATTTGGTTGATAGTGTATTATAGCAAAAGCCTTTGGGTGGGAACAGGAGGATTGCATTGTTTTGATCGAGGTGACAAAAAGTGAAACATTTAAGGAAGTAAAATTGCCCACAGAATAAGCCCTGAATGTGTTCTAGAATGTTCCATATTTTATCTTAGCTATAGAGGGAGACTTTTTAAATCCTACGAAGGGAAAAAAGGGGGAAAGAGGTATCTTCAGACAACCAGGATTATTCCCTCCAGCATATGTTTGAAATGAGTCATACATAATTGCCACTGCTCTAGTTCAGTCTTTTATCACCTCTGGACTATTTATTGCAAAAGCTTCTTTGTACAAGTGTCTCCTATCAGACTGCATCAAGATCCCCATTCTTTAGTCTCTCCTGGACACTCACTGTTAGCACAATCCTCCCATGTCCCTATTTCTGTTGTGTTATACATCCTTTCAAAAACTTCAGTGACTCCCATTCCTTGCACATTCCCTCACTTGGCTTTCAGAAGCCTCAAAAAGCTGTCCCTAAACCCCTTTCCTAGCTGTGTCCCTTCCCACAGTACTAAATCACTCTCCTGTTTGGAATTGTCTATGGGCCCCTGAATTCAGGTTGTCTAGGTCTGAGATCCAGTCATATCACTTACCAGCCATGTGATTGACAACCAGTGGTTTAACAACCTTGGGGCTCAATATCTTCATCTATAAAGTGACTTTAATAATTGCACCCACATTTTAGGGTTTTGTGAAGATTTAATGTGTTAATAATAGACATAAAACTGTGCCTGGCGGGTGCCTGGGTAGCTCAGTGGGTTAAGCCTCTGCCTTCGGCTCAGGTCATGATCTCAGGGTCCTGGGATCGAGCCCCGCATCGGGCTCACTGCTCAGTGGGGGCCTGCTTCTCCCTCTCCCTCTGCCTGCCTCTCTGCCTACTTGTGATCTCTCTCTCTGTCAAATAAATAAAAATCTTTAAAAAAAATTAAAACAAACAAAAACTGTGCCTGGCACTTGGTAAGCGCTCACACACTAATAGCTCTTTTATTGCTGCTGTTTATTGGAGTGCACATACTGGGGGTCTTCTAGCTGAATTTTTCTTCCATAAGTGTGTTATCTGGTAAGCATGTCTGATTTTTTTTTTATTTTCATACTCTTTAGACTGAACTTATTTTCTAATACCTTGTTAATTACCTGGTTCTTGGCCAAAATTTCATCAGAGTTCTCTGCCTCTGTGAGCACTAATCTGCACATCTATGGTGAATTAAGCAGTGTCCCTCCCTCTAAATTCACGTTCATCCTGAATCCCAGAATATGATGTTATTTGGAGATAGCGGCCTTGAAGTTGTAATTAATTAAGAATCTTGAGATTAAACCATGTTGGATTTACAGTGGGCTCTAAGTCCATTGACAGATAACCTTCTAAGAAGAGAGGACACAGAAAGGACAGAGAAGACTGTGTGTAGACAGAAGAGAGATTCGAAGGTTGCATCTGTAAGCCATGGGACACCAAGGGTCACACGACACCAGAAGCTAAGAGAACAGCATGGGATAGTTTCTCACTCCAAGCCTCCAGAAGAAGTCAACTCTGCCCACACCTGGATTTCAGACTTCTGGCCTTCCAAACTATGAGGGGGAGAGTGCCTATTGTTATAAGTCACCAGTTGGTGATAATTTATTATGACAGCCTCTGGAAACTAATATGTGAGCATCATTCTATCCACCTTTCAAGTCTCAGTTGAGTTCCCACCTAAGTGGTGAAACCTTCACTGCTTAAATCACTCCAGCATGATATAAACACACCCTGTGCTGAAACTTCATTGAAATGAGCCATCTGTCCCCTTCATTTGGTCCTTTGCTTACTTGTTGCTTTTATATGTGTGTATGCCTTGGTTCCACAGCAGGACTGTAAACTTTATAAGGATGAATACTGAGCCCCACATATTCCTATGCCCTTATGGTAATTTCAATACTATAGGCTATGATAAATGTTAATTGATTGATCCACATCACTTCTGAACTTTATGAAAAGTATGGTTCTCTGCATCTATTGAAAAATATACCATGAAAACAATTCACTTAAGTTGCAATTATCTTTCACCAAGATATTGTTAATATACATCTACAAAACGTATATTTAAATACCTTTTCGGTGATACCATGTCACACTGATAGCCAGAAGCATATGTACACATTACATGTACTAATATTATAGTAGCAATATTATAATTGCATGAATATAATATATTCCCCAATTAAATAGAAATATTAGTTGTGTGGCTATCATTGTATAGTTCTTCTTTAGAACATGACTTAATTGTACAAATTGTTATCAGCTATGATAATAATTTGTTTCTCGTGTAAATATTTTATTCATTCACTGAAAATGCATGCTTGAAAATGGGGAAACCAAATATGCCATCTAGTTAATATGATGGGTGTATTGGTGACTGTTTCACTGAGTCATTAATAATTAAGGCTTCAAGGACCTGGCTAAGGTCAGGGGTTTCATTTCCTTATGGCCAGGCTGGTTTTGCAGCTATAGACTGTCCCCTTGACCAGAGCTGGCTGACTCACAAATTTGTGGTCACTAAGGGAAGTGACCAGCCAGCACTGAATCTGCAGCGTCCCCTTTATGTTCCAAGAGCAGCGAGTTGAGAAGCTGCATTGCGGGAGAGCCCAATGTAAAGGGAATTCAAAGATCAAAGGTAAGGCATCTGGCACTTAAGACTTGAGAGGTTAATCTGGGTGTACAATGGAGGCCTGGAGTCAGAAATGAATGGAAAGGAGAGAAGATGTTCAAGCATAACAAAATACAAAGAAATTTGGAAAGGATCAGGGAATTCAACAGATCCGTAATAAAACATTATAGGAGGTAGGAAATAGATAAAAATGCAATACAAAGTATCTGAAAATAAGACTATATGAAAAGGGATTGTAGTAGCTGCCACAAAGTTCTGTCAGTGGGACATGGAGTCTCTTTGTAATGAGACCAAGAGAGATGTATTCATATATTCCCAAATTCCAAAGATAGAGCTTGTGAAAAGGGTGAATAATATGTGTCTGTCATCTGTACCCAGTAAGATAACTTAACCAATGGGCCACAGCTGAACAAGCTATTTTTTCATTGCCTTGATTTTTTTCCTCAACACTTACTGATCACCTGTTAGGTGTCAAGATCTTCTCTAAACAGAGTCTCCACCTTCCATGAGACTGCAGAGTTGGGTGGATGCACTGATACTATTAAAGTATTTTGAAAGAGGCTTGTATGCAGTGTTTTGAAAGAGACTTGTATGCAGAGGGGTTACATATTCCATGAGAGTCCCCTCAGTTATGTTGAAACTGAGCAAGGAAAGCATCCCAGGTGAGATGTCCCTTAAACTGAAAAAGGAAGCTCTGAAAAGTAGCGGGAGCCCTAAAATCCGTCATGAAAAGTAATTTGCACTTACTCCATTTGCTGACTTCCCAACTATTTCTTGAACCACATGCTATTTTCAAGGCACCACGGAGGGCTTGAAAAACCTTCAGAGACTTATAATCTCATCTGGACCTTTCATTCCAATGTAGGCAATCAATGAGGTCAGTATACCAGGAATAGTTGTTACATTGTTTTCTTTTTCTTTTTTATTTCTTTCAAAACATTTTATTTATTTGACAGAAAGAGAGAGAGAGAGAGAGTGAGCACTCTTGCACAGGCAGGGGGAACAGAAGGCAGAGGGAGGGGGAAAGGGAGAAGCAGGCTCCCTACTGAGCAGAGAGTCCGATGTGGGACCCTGAGATCATGACATGAACCAGAGGCAGATGTGGTTTTTTGTTTTGTTTTGTTTTGTTTTGTTTTGCCCCAGGGGTACAGGTCTGTGAATCATCAGGCTTACACCTTTCACAGCATTCACCAAAGCACAAACCCTCCCCAATGTCCATAACCCATCCACCCTATCCCTACCCTCCCACCCCCCAGTAACCCTCAGTTTGTTTTATGAGATTAGAAGTCTCTTATGGTTTGTCTCCTTCCCCATCCCATCTTGTTTCATTATTTTCCCTCCCTACCCCCCACAACTCCCCACGCTGCCCCTCAAGTTCCTCATATCATAGAGATCATATGATAATTATCTTTCTCTGATTGACTTATTTCGCTCAGCATAATACCCTCCAGTTCCATCCATGTCGTTGCGAATGGCAAGATTTCGTTTCTTTTGATAGCTGCATAATATTCCATTGTATATATATACCACCTCTTCTTTATCCATTCATCTGTTGATGGACATCTAGGTTCTTTCCATAGTTTGGCTATTGTGGACATTGCTGCTATAAACATTTGGGTGCATGTGCCCCCGAGGATCATTACGTTTGTATCTTTAGGGTAAATACCCAGTAGTGCGATTGCTGGGTCGTAGGGTAGCTCTATTTTCAACTTTTTGAGGAACCTCCATACTGTTTTCCCGAGTGGCTGCACCAGCTTGCATTCCCACCAACAGTGTAGGAGAGTTCCCCTTTCTCCGCATCCTCGCCAACATCTGTCATTTCCTGACTTGTTGATTTTAGCCATTCTGACTGGTGTGAGGTGGTATCTCACTGTGGTTTTGATTTGTATTTCCCTGATGCCGAGTGATGTTGAGCACTTTCTCACGTGTCTGTTGGCCATTTGGAGAAATGTCTCTTTGGAGAAATGTCTGTTCCTGTCTTCTGCCCATTTCTTGACTGGGTTATTTGTTTTATGGATGTCGAGTTTGAGAAGCTCTTTATAGATTTTGGATACAAGCCCTTTATCTGATATATCATTTGCAAATATCTTCTCCCATTCTTGTTACATTGTTTCAAGCTCATAAAAACTTTCACTGAGGAAAAACAGAGCATTCATATTAAAAATGGGATAGGCTACAGAGGAAATACTTAAGTTGATAATAATTCACATAAATAGTTTTCAGATCATTTTATCCTAAAGATGGGCTGAAATATGCTTGTACGTTCTGTATTAATTATTACAGTGTATGTTGATTTCATATTTCACATTTGAGTCTAACAACATCACTAACATATTTATTTATAGGCATACTCATTGTAGCCTGTGAACATTTCTGTAAGAGATTATTGATAGTTCACACTAAGTTATTTTCTATCACAGTGTTTTATTAGTCACCTTTCACAAAATATTAGAGAAAAATATGTTGCTTTAAAACTTTAAAACATTTTAGCTGAATACTTCATGATGCAAGAATAATGTGAAAACTGATCATCACCTGTTAAGTTATAGCATCCAGTAGGCATATTAAATACTCATTCTTCCAGTATGCCCAATCATTGACATGTATATATATATATATATATATATATATATGTATATATATATATATAAAACCTGTGTACTTGATTAAAGCATATTTGTTAGAACAGAAAAAGTTTATATCATCAAATTTTAGATTGTCATTAAAAATATGAGAAAAATTATTATCTTGGGTCCTTGGGCATAATAAATTGAGAAGCAATTTCTATCACTCAGCAGCTAGATTTATGAAAGGTGGATTTCCATGAACAAAGGAACTGTTGTGGACTTTAGAAGTTTATCCTTAAATCTATATTATTCAAAGAATTTTTGTGACAATCAATGAGGGTTTTATATAGTATAGAATAGTAAGCAATGGGGCAAAGTAGTTCTCTGTATTTATTTATAGAAATGACATCTTCTGTTTGTCCTAATGTATTTATTAGAGGTATGTATCTTGTCCAAATAATAAGCCTTCTGGGCTAGTGAATAAAACCAATGGCTCATCAACTATATCTGTACCAAATGAGACAGAATTTATATGACTCAAGACTTTCATTTAATTCACATAGAATTTAGACATCTAGAAATTGAAGTTCATTTAAACATCTATTTTGGGGGTTGGGGGACATAGATATGTGAGTAATCATAACAGATGTTGTAAGACAAACAAATAAATAAAAATAATGCCATCAAATCATTGCCAGAACTGTAAGTATAAATTTGAGGCCAGACCTGATGCAGGCAAAAATTTGGTATAATTCTTACCCAGAAAATGAAGGAAGGAAAGAAGGAAGGGAGGGAGGGAGGGATGAAGGAAGGAAGGAGGGAAGAAAGGAAGGAAGGAAGGAAGGAAGGAAGGAAGGAAGGAAGGAAGGAAGGAAGGAAAAGAAAGAGAGAAGAGAAAAGAAAAGGAAAGGAAAGGAAAGAAAAGAAAAGAAAAGAAGGAAGGAAGGAAGAAAAACCCAGCAAATTTGAGGAAGTATTTGTGAAGTCCTTAGCTTATTGTGAAATTAGTTGAATCAATTTGTCTGAATTTATTGGCACTGCTAAATAAAGATAGGCTGCATTTGATCTTATTTTCTCTTTTCTAGTAAATTATGTTTTAAGAAGTTAGGGTACTTTATTCTAGATATTCCAGTCTGTGGGGCCTGCATATATGTTAACTGCATATATGGTAGCTATAGTACTCTTGAAAGTACTGAAAACTTTTTTTTAGCACAATTATTTTTTCTTCTTCTGTCTTCTGTCATTGCTCTTTCCCAGAACTCTAAGTAGAACTCTGCTGCTCAAAGCTTTGTAAAGTGTGTTTGAATGGGTTGAACTCTATTACACTTCATCACTTCCATTAAACAAGTGAGCTAATGATGTCCTTTCCTTTTAAAATGTGTACTGAGACATCCACACATGTTCGGCAGCAACCCCCCAAACTTGTTAAAAGCACGTGCCTATTTCATGCTCTGGAAGTGCACTTGATGTTAGCACTTGGTATCAAACACAGATGGACATGAGTGTCATCATGTCATTAGTAAATCCATAAGAGAGACATTTTTCCATATTTATAGTGGAGTTTGAAGGCCTTTAGAGAGTTTCAATGAAAAATGAATACTTGAGCCAGAACACACATTCCATAGAAAAATATGTAAGAAATCAACTCCCTGGTGAATTTTGTGTTCATGTAATTTTTTTCCCTAAGATTCTTTGTAATTTGGGAGTAATTTAATGTCTCCAACTTGTTTAAGCTCTAAGCATGTGATTTAAAATCCTTCCTCGGAGTATTTAGCAAAATTAGTTATTTTTACTTGCTTTCAGCTATTAATTTAAAATGGAAGTTAAAAAAAATCTTGGTTTCCTTTCTTAATAAATTAAAGTTTGGCTTATAGGAACTCCCAACTGAATACTAACACTAGAAAAATAAGCAGGACAAAACTTGAGGTAACCTATTATCTCTATAAGGACAGTCAAGGAGAAAAAATATTAAGGAACAAAACTTTGTTCTAGGTTAAAGTCGGCATTGAAAATTCTTACACAGTTATCAAAATAGTGTCCCCAAGAGATGTAAAATCCAGAAAACATGTCACCCATACATCTCAAATGGATACATGTTCTGCACCCATACAAACACACACACACATCACAAGAAATTGGCCAATGCAATCAGCCTCTAAATCCACCAAAGGAAAATTGGAGTTATCAAGTACAAATATAAGCAAATAAACCAAACTTGCCAAAATTTGACAAAAACCAATAGCCAAAGAGAAGTGTCAAACTCAACAAATGGAAGATTTAGCAACCAAAAAGAGTTAAGAGTGAAAACAGAGAAAAATTTTAAAATTGGCATTTAATGTACCTAGATTTGAGAAGATATTGCATCCATAAAATAGAGTTGAGCTATTATGTGAGAGAAATAAAAATCTGTAAAATTAAAAATATGATGTAGCCAATGATGCAGATTTTTTCTCTCAGCTCTCTTCCAACTCCTTTGTAGCATAGTCTATTGCATGCTAGAGACTGGAAAGTTTGTATTTCTCAAACTGCCTTACTACTTGGGTTTTGTGTGGGACCTAGCTACCTTCTTAAAAAGAGAATGCAATGTGTGAGGTTTGGAAGCAGAAGTGAACATGCTGAGGTGGAGGCCACACTTTAGCTGCTTTTGTGTCTGCTGGCAAATCCAAGTAGGAGGTATTTGACTTTTCTGTAGCAGCTCCAGAGGTCCAGGTGTCTGTTCTCTGGCTTCATGGGCATTCAGAAGAAGCATGTGACATCCGTTTACTGCTGCATGTCAGGGCTGAGGTCACATAGTCTTGTAGCCAGCAGAGATGGAATGTAATGGCACCTTATCACTGGGCTGTGGGTGAGGCGTTTGGACATGGAGCCAGCAATGGTGGTGGCAGATCCTCCATATTAGCAAGGAGGGTATGTGCTATGGTGAGTGCTGTGAATGGTGTAAGACTGATTATTCACAGACCTGTACCCCTGAAACAAATAATACATTATATGTTAACAAAAATAAATGCATGCATACATACATACATATTAAAAAAAAAAAAAAAGCACTTGGCCCTTGCCCTGGCCAGCCCTATCACATTCCGGGAGTTGTTTTCAAATTTCTCCATTACAGACTGCTCATCCCAACCTTCAGATCATTCTGTAAACATCTAATTCCATCTTTTAAATTTTTTCTGTTTAAAGTAGCCAGGGTGCCATTGAACCTTGGTTGATATATGTGGTTATCTAAATAGTACAGTTTCATGTATAAAAGCTGAAGTACAAAACAGACATATTTGAAGACTGAATTAGTGAGCTGGAAGATCAAACTAATCTCTAAAATGTAACAGAAAGATCCAAAGATGGAAAATATAAAAGAGAAATAAAAGGACAAAAGATAAATTTAGGTATTCTTTCATTTGTCTAATAGGAGTTCTAGAAGGATAGGACTGAGAAAATGAAGGGGAAGAAATAAACAAAGAAATAAAAAGAAGAAATTCCCAATATTGAAAACAATGTTCAGAGTCAGGTTTCAGAAAGTCACTAACTAAAGACCATTTCAATTCTAATTACTTACAATTACTGTAGCAAAAAGTTTGCATGCCAACAATGTGAAGTGAACTTAAGAAAGAGGAAGGCACTGGGTGCCTGGGTGGCACAGTTGGTTAAGCATCCAGACTCTTGGTTTGCCTCAGGTCCTGATCTCAAGGTAGTGAGATGGAGCCCTGTGTTAGGCTCTGTGCTCAGCACAGAGTCTACTTAAGCTTCTCTCTCCCTCTGCCCTTCCTCCTGTGCTCTCTCTGTCTGTCTGTCTCTCTAAAATAAATAAATCTTTTAAAAAAAGAGGAAGACATCAAATTAAATATGTTTATAGCAGGTGTTGGTGAGGCCTTAGTTTAAAAATAAGATGGCAGGAAAAGCAAAGTAGCAAACATATTGCTGATCACAATAAATATGATTTAATTATCTATTAAAATAGATACTGTATTCATGAATTTGTTATAAGCACACTGTGGAGCCCTGAAAAGTTCTCCAGTCTTAAAAATAAAATATAGCAAGTAAAACAATATGTAAATTATGATCACAATTATGTTTGATCATTGTGTATATGTATATGCATAAATATGTATATGTATATTTATAAATGTGAATGCATAGGTAAAGGACTAGAAAGGTATACATCACATTTATAACAAATTTTCACTCTGGAGTTGGAATTGAATTGGGATTGAGGGTAGGAGTAAAAAAAATTCAGTGAATAATTTTTCCAATAAAATATTTTTATTTATATATTTGGGAGAAAGGGGGAGAGAGCAGGAGCAGGGGGAGGAGCAGAAGGAGAAGACTCCCCACCGAACAGGGAACCCAATGTGGGGTTCCATCCCAGGTCTCCAGGGTCATGACCTGAGCCAAAGGCAGACACTTATCCAACTGGGTCACCCAGGTACCCCACAATAAAATATTTTTACAGTACTTGTAACATTAAAAGTAAGAAAGATTTTGCTACTTTCCAAAGATCATCCTATCAATGAAAAATATTTTGAACTCAGAAAATTATTATTTTCTTAAAGATTATTTATTTATTTATTTGTCAGAGAGAGAGAGAGAGAGAGAGAGAGAGAGAGAGAAGCACACAAGCAGAGGGAGCTGCAGGCAGGGGAAGAAGGCTCCCCAGTGAACAAGGAGCCCAGTGCAGGACTCATGACCCCAGGGATCATGACCTGAGCCGAAGGCAGACATTTACCTAAATGAGGCACCCAGGCATCACAAACTCAGAAAATTATGGCATATGTAATCATAAAGCTCCTATTTGGCAGTTTCTACAAAACACTTAGAAGTAAATGAATTAAAGTATGTCAGAATTTGAAATAAGGTTTTTTTTTAAGATACTTTCTTTGGAATAATAATTCAGATAAAACATATGCAAAGTTTCCCTAAGAGCAACCCATCCTGCAGATAATTTATAAATGGTTGTGGATAAGAATCTTCCAATTCTAGAACCATAATGTAAACTATAAGAAAGATAAACTGTAGACTCTACAGTAAGTCTGGAAAATCTTCTGATAAAAAAATTATCAGTGTATCATGAATAATAGAGAAAATAAATTGAAAAATAGTAGAAAAATGAATTTTTCTAATATAGAAAATGTTGTAATGGATCTATCTCCATTTGAAAGCAGATATCTTTTAATACCATCATTTTTTCCTGACCAATACAAACCAAGAAACCTTTTAATATCAGTTTGATTTCAAAAGAGATTTTTTTTCCAACTTAGTAGAAAATGTATTATCAACCCAGTCAGTATTTTAGTCCTCATGTCAGTTATATATCTCAGTGAAAATTAATACATTAGTTTTGATAACTCTCTTACAGATCGTGTTAATGTAAATCTATTCCCTGTGTTCTCATCATTAAGGGAGAGAGTGATAAATTCAAGAATGAATAAGACTCTAGACCTTTGATAAATTTACAGGTACCACTTAATTCTCAACAGGAAACCATCAGTATAATAGATACTATGGTGTTCCATCCCATTCCCCATCAGGTCCAAAGCATCACTCCCCTAACTACCAGCAGCTAAGTCGCTTCCCAAGAATCCTGTCAACCAAAAGAAGCTGCTTTGTACCAGGTTAGACCGTGTCCCTGGCAGCAGCCTGTATCCAATACCTGGTCCATGTTAGGGATGCGGGTTATAAAGGCCTGTCCCCTCTACCTCAATCAGGGCATCTCTGCAGACCATCTCAGCTCCAGAGCTCCCCAGAGGATGAGTTTAGGCATCTGTTGCAACTGCATTACAGTTCAAATTCCCTCTGCCCTGTCCTGCTTCCCTAACTCTTCACAAGGGGTGATCCCTAGAGCACACGCCACAAAATCTCCTCCATACAAATATTCATCTCAACAACAACAACAACAAAAACAAATATTCATCTCAGAATTTACTTACAGGGGAATGCAATCTAAACTTTCTAACCCATTCTAAGTTCAGTAGTATTCAGTTTACTTTTTTTCTGATTGCCTTCATTTATACAAATATTTTCATTCAAAGTCACTTTTCAAAACATTTTCTATATATTTATTTCAAAAATAAAGCCATTTAATAAAAAATGTGTCATAATCTGTATTTTACTTTAGTAGATTATGAATGTTTTCCATATTACCTATCTTTATATCCTTTTGAACTACTTCATAATGTGTCAATGAAAGAGTATACTATATACTTATGGACTTTTGGTTGCAAAAATTCTTATTTTTTAAAATTTATTTATTTATTTGACACAGAGAGAGAGAGATCACAAGTAGGCAGAGAGGCAGGCAGAGAGAGAGGAGGAAGCAGGCTCCCTGCTGAGCAGAGAGCCCGATGTGGGCCTTGATCTCAGGACCCTGAGATCATGACCTGAGCTGAAGGCAAAGGCTTTAACCCACTGAGCCACCCAGGCACCCGCAAAAATTCAGCTATTAAAATGATTCTGCAGAAAATATCTTTGTGCATACGTTAGTGTAGACTCATGATAATTTCCTTAGGATGCATTTCTTGGTATAGAATTCCTGGAGCAAAAGGCACACACACATTTAAGGTTTTTTGCTCAATTTCACTACAAGAAACATTGCACTACTTCCACAACCAGACATCTTTGAGAGTAGATACTAACTTGGAAGGTATCTTTAGTAAGTCATGAAAATATATCTTGTTTTAATTTGCATTTTTTGTAATAAGTGAGATTGAATTTTTCATATGTTTCTTAGGTATTTGTGATTTTCTTTGAGCTACATATTCATATCTGCTGGCCCATTTTTTTTTCTATCAGGTTAAATGTAGTTTTCTTATTAAACAGAAGAGTTCCCTATATATTAAGAATATAGGGGCACTTGGGTGGCTCAAGTGGTTAAGCATCCAACTCATGATTTTGGCTCAGGTCATGATTTCAAGGTTGTGAGATAGAGCCCTGTGTCTGGCTAGCTTTCAGTGAGGAGTCTGCTTAAGATTACCGCTGCCCCTCCCCCTGCTCACACTCTCTCTCTTTTTCTCTCTCTCAAATAAATAAATAAAATCCTTTTTAAGAAAAGAATATAACATGGGGCGCCTGGGTGGCTCAGTCAGTTGGGCAACTCCCTTCGGCTCAGGTCATGATCCTGGGGTCCTGGGATTGAGTCCTGCATCAGGCTTCCTGCTCAGTGGAGAGCCTGCTTCTCCCTCTCCCTCTGCCTGCTGCTCTGCCTACTTGTGATCTCTCTCTGTCAAATAAATAAATAAACTCTTAAAAAAAGAATATAACAGAATATTTAATATAAGGACTGACACAAATGATAATGACTGATATAGACATGTTCTATTCTGTATGTTTTGTAAGTATGGATATACACATAAATTAAAATTAAGTGCTTTTATGATATTAATATGAATATACTAAAACTACATTACAAATGCAGCTACCTTAATATGGTCTTCTAGATCCCAAAAGACAAATTAGATACACTTCATATTATTTCTTAAATCATCATGCAATTTTTCTTCACAGATCTTATCACGCTATACATATACACTCATATACACTATCTATATCTACCTATATATATATACACAAACACATGAAAAAAAGAGTGAGTATTTGTTTAAGGAAATAAAATTTTGTTTAACTTCCCTAGACTAGAAGATTATGACAGCAGAGCCCATCAGTGATTTGCATTTAGGACAAATCTGGCACATAGCATATAATTAGAATGATTTCTTATTCAAAAGCATTTTCGTAGATAGGTTCAAATTTTTTTTATTATTAATATGTAATGTATTATTTGTTTCAGGGTTACAGGTCTGTGATTCATCAGTCTTACACAATTCACAGCACTCACCATAGGACATACCCTCCCCAGTGTCCATCACCTAGGCACCCCATCACTCCCACCACCCCTCCACTCCAGCAACCCTGTTTGTTTCCTGATATTAAGATTCTCTTATGGTTTGTCTCCCTCTCTGGTATCATCTTGTTTCATTTTTCCCTCCCTTCCCCTATGATTCTCTGTCTTGTTTCTCAAAGTCCTCACATGAGTGAGATCATATGATAATGGTCTTTCTCTGATTGACTTATTTCGCTTATCATAATACCCTCTAGTTCCATCCACATCATTGCAAATGGCAGGATTTCATGTTTTTTGCTGGCTGCATAATATTCCAATGAGTGTGTACACATGTGTGTGTGTGCGTGCATGTGTGTGTGTGTGTGTGTGTGTGTGTGTGTGTGATTTCCTGACTTGTTCATTTTAGCCATTATGTCTGGCGTGAGGTGGTATCTCACTGTGGTTTTGATTTGTATTTCCCTATTGCCAAGTGAAGTTGAGAACATTCTCATGTGTCTGTTGGCCATTTGGATGTCTTCTTTGGAGAAATGTCTGTTCATGTCTTCTGCCCATTTCTTGATTGGGTTATTTGTTCTTTGGGTGTTGAGTTTGATAAGTTCCTTATAGATTTTAGATACTAGCCCTTTATCTGATATGTCTTTTGCAAATATCTTCTCCCATTCTCTGAGCTGTCTTTGGTTTTGTTGACTGTTTCCTTCACTGTGCAAAAGTTTTTTNTGTTTCCTTTGCTGTGCAAAAGCTTTTAATCTTGATGAAGTCCCAATAGTTCATTTTTGCCCTTGCTTCCTTTGCCTTTGGTGATGTTTCTAGGAAGAAGTTGCTGTGACTGAGGTCAAAGAGGTTGCTGCCTGTATTTTCCTCAAGGATTTTGAGGGATTCCTGTCTCACATTGAGGCCTTTCATCCATTTTGCGTCTATTTTTGTATGTGGTGTAAGGAAATGGTCATTCTTCTGCATGTGGCTGTCCAATTTTCCCAACACTATTTGTTGAAGAGACTGCCTTTTTCCACAGGATATTCTTTCCTACTTTGTTGAAGATTAGTTGACCATAATGTTGAGGGTCCATTTCTGGGCTCTCTATTCTGTTCCATTGATCTGTGTGTCTGTTTTTGTGCCAGTACCATGCTGTCTTGATGATTACAGCTTTGTAATAGAGCTTGAAGTCATGAATTGTGATGTCACTAGCTTTTCGTTCTTCTTCAACATTTTTATGGCTATTCAGGGTCTTTTCTGGTTCCATAAATTTTCGAATTATTTGTTCCATTTCCTTGAAAAAAGTTGATGGCATTTTGATAGGGTTTGCAATAAATGTGTAGATTGCTCTAGGTAGCATAGACATTTTCACAATATTTATTCTTCCAATCCATGAGCATGGAACGTTTTTCCATTTCTTTGTGTCATCCTCAATTTCTTTCATGAGTACCTTATAGTTTTCTGACTGTAGATTCTTTGCCTCTTTGGTTAGGTTTATTCCTAGGTATCTTATGGTTTTGGGCGCATTTGTAAGTGGGATCAACTCCTTAATTTCTCTTTCTTCTGTCTTGTTGGCATATAGAAAAGCAACAGATTTCTGTGCAGTGATTTTATATTGTGAAAGTTTACTGAATTCCTGTGTGACTTCTAGCAGTTTTGGAGTGGAGTCTTTTGGGTTGTCCACATAAAGTATCATATCAGCTGCAAAGAGTGAGAGTTTGACAAAGAATTGCCAATTCAGATGCCTTTTGTTTCTTTCTGTTGTCTGATTGCTGAGGCTAGGACTTCTAGTACTGTGTTGAATAGCAGTAGTGGTAGTGGACATCCCTGCCATGTTCCTGACCTTAGCGGAAAAGCTCTCAGGTTTTGTCCATTGAGAATGATATTTGCTGTGGGTTTTTCACAAATGGCTTTGATGATATTGAGGTATGTACCCTCTTTGCCTACACTGTGAGAGTTTTGATCAAGAAAGGATGCTGTACTTTGTCAAATGCTTTTTCTGCATATTTTGAGAGTATCATATGGTTCTTGTTCTTTCTTTTATTTTTATTTTTTTTAAAGATTTTTATTTATTTATTTATTTATTTGACAGAGAGAGAGATTACAAGCAGGCAGAGAGGCAGACAGAGAGAGAAGAAGAAGCAGGCTCCCTGCCGAGCAGAGAGCCCGATGCGGGCCTCGATCCCAGGACCCTGAGATCATGACCTGAGCCGAAGGCAGGGGCTTTAACCCACTGAGCCACCCAGGCGCCCTTGTTCTTTCTTTTATTAATGTGTTGTATCACATTGATTGATTTGTGGATGTTGAACCAAACTTCTAGCCCAGGAATAAATCCCACTTGGTCGTGGTGAATAATTCTTTTAATGTACTCTTGGATCCTATGGGCTACTATTTTGGTGAGAATTTTGCACCCCAGTTCATCAGGGAAATTGGTCTGTAATTCTCCTTTTTGATGGGGTCTTTGTCTGGTTTGGGGATCGAGATACTGCTGGCCTCATAAAATGAGTTTGAAAGTTTCCCTTCCATTTCTATTTTTTGGAATGTTTTCATGGAAATAGGTATTAATTCTTCTCTAAATGTTTGGTAGAATTCCCCTAGAAAGCCATCCAGCCCTTGGTTTTTGTTTGTTGGGAGATTTTTGATGACTGCTTCAATTTCATTACTGGTTATTGGTCTGTCCAGGTTTTCTATTTCTTCCTGGTTCAGTTTTGGTAGTTTATACATTTCTAGGAATGCATCCATTTCTTCCAGATTGTCAAATTTGCTTATGTAGAGTTGCTCATAATATGTTCTTATAATTGTTTGTATTTGTTTGATGTTGTTTGTGATCTCTCCTCTTTCATTCATGTTTTTATTAATTTGGATACTTTCTCTTTTCTTTTTGGTAAGTCTGGCCAGGAGTTTATCAATCTTATTAATTCTTTCAAAGAACCAGCTCCTAGTTTCGATGATCTGTTCTCCTGTCCTGTTCTGTTCTTTTGGTTTCTATTTCATCAATTTATGCTCTGATCTTTGTTATTTCTTTTCTCCTGCTAGGTTTAGGCTTTATTGCTGTTCTTTCCCAGCTCTTTTAGGTGTAGGGTTAGGTTGTTTATTTGAGACCTTTCTTGTTTCTTGAGAAAGGCTTGTATTGGTATATACTTTCCTCCTAGGACCAACTTTGCTGCATCCCAAAGATTTTGAACATTTGTGTTTTCATTTTCATTTGTTTCCATGAATTTTTTAAATTTTGCTATAATTTCCCAGTTTACCCATTCATTCTTTAGTAGGATGTTCTTTAGCCTCCATGCATTTGAGTTCTTTCCAACTTTCCTCTTGTGATTGAGTTCTAGTTTCAAAGCATTGTGGTCTGAAAATATGCAGGGAGTGATCCCAATCTTTTGGTACCAGTTAAGACCTGATTTGTGACCCAGGATGTGATCTATTCTGGAGAATGTTCCATGTGTACTGGGGAAGAATATGTATTCTGCTGCTCTGGGATGGAATGTTCTGAATATATCTGTGATGTCCCTCTGGTCCCATGGGTCATTTAAAGCCTTTATTTCCTTGTTGATCTTTTGCTTAGATGATCTGTCCATTTCATTGAGGTGGTTGTTAAAGTCACCTACTATTATTATATTATTGTCCATGTATTTCTTTGATTTTGTTATTAATTGGCTTATATAATTGGCTGCCCCCATGTTAGGGACATAGATATTTAAAATTGTTAGATCTTCTTGTTGGACAGACTTTTTAAGTATGATATAGTGTCCTTCCTCATTCCTATTATAGTCTTTGGGTCAAAATCTAATTTGTCTGATATACATATATCAGATATTAAGGATTGCCACCCCAGCTTTCTTTTGATGTCCATAGTGTGGTAGATTGTTTTCCACCCCCTTACTTTCAATCTGGAAGTGTCTTTGAGTCTAAAATGAGTTTCTTGTAGACAGTATATCGATGAGTCTTGTTTTTTTATCCACTCTGATACCCTGTGTCTGTTGATTGGGACTTTTAGCCCATTTATATTCAGGGTAACTATTGAGAGATATGAATTTAGTGTTAGTGCCATCGTATTGCCTGTAAAGTGACTCTTTCTGTATATTGTCTCTGTTCCTTTCTGGTCTATGTTACTTTTAGGCTCTCTCTTTGCTTAGAGGACACCTTTCAATATTTTCTGTTGTGCTGGTTTGGTTTTTGCAAATTCTTTTAGTTTTTGTTTGTCCTGGAAGCTTTTTATCTCTCTTTTTAGTTTCGAAGACAGCCTAGATGGATATAATATTCTTGGCTACATACTTTTCTTGTGTGGTACTTCAAATATATCGTGCCAGTCCTTTCTGGCCTGCCAGATTTCTGTGGATAGGTCTGCTACCAGTCTAATATTTCTACCATTGTAGGTTACAGACCTTTTGCCCTGAGCTGCTTTCAGGATTTTCTCTGTTTCTGAGACTTGTAAGTTATACTATTAGTTGATGTGGTGTTGATCTCTTTTTACTGATTTTGAGGGGGATTCTCTGTGCCTCCTGGATTTTGATGCCTGTTTCCTTCCCCAAATTAGGGAAGTTCTGCTATAATTTGCTCCAATATACCTTCTGCTCCTCTCTCTCTTTCCTCTTCTTCTGGAATCCCAATTATTCTAATATTGTTTTGCTTTATGATATCACGTATCTCTCAAATTATCGCCCTTGTGATCCAGTAGTTGTTTATCTCCCTTTTTCTCCCCTTCTTTATTCTCCAACATTTAGTCTTCTATATCACTAATTCTCCCTTATGCCTCATTTATCCTAGCAGTTAGAGACTCCACTTTTTATTGCACTTCATTAATAACCTTTTTTATTTCAGCTTGGTTAGATTTTAGTTCTTTTATTTCTCCAGAAAGGGATTCTTTAATATCTTCTATGCTTTTATCAAGCCCACCTAGTATCTTTATAATCATCATTCTAAACTCTAGTTCTGACATCTTACTAATGTCCATAGGTCCCTGGCAGTCAGAACTGCCTCTTGTTCTTTTTTTTTTTGAAGTGAGTTTTTCCATTTTGTCATTTTGTCCAGAGAAGAATAGATGAATGAGAGAACAAAAGAATATGATCAGGCTGGTGAATAGAATAGAGCCACACACTAGATTTGGGGTGTATTTTGGTCTTTTAGAAGAAACTGCCTCCCAAAATTTTAAAGAAAAAAAAAACTTATACATATACAAAAATAAAGGTAAATACAATGAAGGGATGTAAAGAAGAAAATTAAAGATTTTAACAAAGGAATTGACAGGACAAGAAGTTGGTTAAAATAGGAAAGAAAAATTTTTTTAAAATAGAAAAAGAAAAAATAAAGAAAATTTTAAAAATAACTTTGAAGGACTAAAGAACCATGGGGGGAAAGCCATGAATTCTATGTGCTACATTCCCCAGCTCTGGAGTTCCATGGTTCTCATTGACCAGTAAACTTGATCTTGGCTGGATGTTCTTGCTGATCTCTGGGGGAGGGGCCTTTTCCAGTGATTCATAAATGTCTTTGCCCAAGGTGGAATTGCACCACCTTTGCCAGGGGCCAGGCTCAGTAATCTGCTCAGGTTTGCTCTTGGTAGCTTTTGTCCCCTGAAGGCTTTCCATACAGCTTTAGAGGATGAGAATGAAAACCGCAGTCTCCCAAACTCCAGCCCCGGGGGAGCTAAGCACTTGGGGCCCCATTCCTGGGGGCCCTCAAAGAAAAACAGGGAGACACCTGTCTCCCTGGTCTCTGGCCGCACTCCGTGCTTACCTGGCCTGTGACTGAACATTTCTATCTCTGGCACTTGGCCCCGTTTGGACTTTCCAAACCAGAGTAGTGGCCAGAATAGTGGGCCAACTGTGCCATGGATCATGGTTTATGGTAACGTCAACCTGAGAGCCCGCTCTTTGGCTCCATCTTTGCAGCCAGCTTCCTGGCTCCAATACTTGGAAGCTCTGCCACACTCAAGCACCCCCAGTCTTTCTGTGACCCCAAGGTTCCTGAGACCACACTGTCCTAGCAAGGGTTCCACACCCCACTTAACCACTGGAGTGATGTCCCTCAGTGGAGCAGACTTCTAACTGTTCTAATTTCGTGCTCCACCACTCTATCACTTGCCTGTAGCCGGCTGATGGAGGCTGCCTCCCCCCACCCCCCACCCGCAGTCTATCTGCCCAAATATTGTCTGTCTTGGATTCACTTCTCTGCATGACCTGCCTTCCAGAAAGTGGTAGCTTTTCCATTCATAGAATTGCTGCTATTCTCTTCTTCAATCTCCTGTTCAGTGTGTAGGCATTCAGAATGGTTTGAAAACTATCTAGCTGAATTCCTGGGACCAGATGAAATTTGGGTCTCCTACTTCTCTGCCATCTTTCTCCTCCTCCAGGTTCAAAATATTTTTTCCCAAACTTTTCATTGCCTCTTTATTTTATCTACTTTTTAAAATCATTTTTATGGGGCGCTTAGGTGGCTCAGTTAGTTAAGCATATGACTCTTGATTTTGACTCAGGTCTTCAGGTTTCAGGGTCATGAGATTGAAACCCAAGTCAGGTTCTGTGCTGAGCATGGAGCCTGCTTATGATTTTCTTTCTCCCTATGCCCTTCACCTCTGCTGACAAGCTCTCTCTCTCAAACAAAAAATCAAGTTTTTAAGAAAATCTTTTTGTAATGGAATGATTTTCCCATTTATGACTTTGATGCACACTCAGTATGTCCACTACCAGCCCAAGTTTCTTCTAGTGCCATTATTTTCCTCTAGTGTTTTACAGTTTTCCTTTTTATATTTTGATCATCTTTAATCAATATACAATCTATTTCAATTTTACAGGGTAACTACTTTGTTTTTAATTTTCTTTTGTTTAGGCCCAAATAATTAGCCAGTTTTTTTCTGAGAGCTTTTACTGAATAAACCATCTTTTTATGACTGCTTTGAAACACTACTTTTTAAGTTGTGAAATTATTTTCTATGTACTTGCATGAATTATATGATATTTGGTTCTGTTCCTCAGACAATATCTTGGCTATTGATAGAATAATAAAGTTATTATAGATTTATAATATTCTCATACCTGGTTAGCCACATATGCTTCATTAGTCTTCTCTTTAAGCATTGTTAGATTCTCTTACATTCTTTCAAGGTAATATAAGGAATTGTTTTATCAAATACTTTTCACTCCCCAAGAACAAAAAGAAAAGAAAATAAATCTACCTTCCCATAATTTGCTGAAATTGAAAAAAGTAGTCCAAAGAAAGTGATCAAAATAGAGCTTTGGACAGCCTTGATAACACTGTGACATAAGGAACTTAAAAAAAAAATAGTGGGTCATCATATTAATCTCACCTCAGATCATAGAAATATGCCATTTACTTTGAAATGATTTTAGAGTTCTCCAAACAGAATCCTTAAGTTTGAAAATCAGAAATAACTAATTTATTAGCCAGCTAGAGAAAGATAGTGTATGATCTCATTTATATATGAAATATTAAGAGGTAAAAAGGTAGAAGCCATAGAAACAGAGAGTAGAACAGTGGGGTCATCAGGGCTGGGGGTATAGAGGGTGGGGGAAATGGGAGGTGTTGGTCAAAGGATATAAGGTTGAAGCTATGTAGGACAAGTTCTAGAGATCTAATGTACAGGCATATGACTATATTTAATAATTCTGTATAGAATACTAGAGATATGCTAAGAAAGTAGATTTGAGGTGCTCTCATCAAAAAATAAAAAGTACATTTGTGAGGAGAGGGTATTATGTTAATTAGCTTGAGTATAGTAATCATTTCACTGTGTGTCTATATATCAAATCACATTGTACACCTTAAATATATGTGATTTTTATTTTAAAAAATCACCTAGTACCCCTTGACTTGGGGTTGGGAGATATATTACCCATAAAAAAAATCTGTGCCACTAAACCAAACAGGATTATATATACTGTCATGGCAAATAGTGGCTGATGAGCCATTCCCTCTCTCTCCTCCCTCAGGCTTCACAATGTCTCCTTTTGAAATGTTGTCCTTTTACTCACCCTTTTAAATGTTGGCTTATTATGTCATCATCATAATATTTTAATTGAATTAAATAAAACTCACCAACTAAAAATCTTAAAGAAAAGAAAGCCCTAAATTACTGACAAAATGTGAACATGTCACACAGACTGCTTTGCAGAACTGATGAACGTGTGTAATGTAAGAATTGGAAGAATGTGATTTTCTTTGTTTTGGGTGTATTAGGAAGTCAGTGTATATGAAATGGATTTAATGTGTGGCGAAAAATGCTGAAAGTGATAACATGGAGCAATGAGTCCTCAGTAAGGAGCAGAAGCTATGTGGGACTCATGAAGGCTGCAAGTAGGCAAAAAAAGTAGTCAGAGTAAAGTCAAACTGTAGGCCTCAGAGAAGTCACCAGAGGTTTGTAGAACAGCCTCAGTATAAAAATACCAACTAAAGGCAAGCCTTGGCCTTGGAGAACAGGTGACCTAGGATTTCTGGTTAGGACTGTTAAGAGTGTTTTAGTTGAAAGAAGAGATCAAATCAACTGGTAGGTTTTGGAGACTGTCAAGAGAATGGCGTCAGACAAAAGCTACATTAATGAGCTAGCCACATCCACTAGGAATACATACGTTTTCACAAATGAGCCAGGTAGGTGGTCAAAATTAACTTGATGTCTAGACAAATAAAAAGGGGGAAAAAATCACTTACTGGTGTGAAGGAGGAAATTGCATAACTTATGATCTCAATAAGAATAAATAGGGGAGCAATAGAATTATTCATTTCCAGGCTACAAAAACGATCTCTATGAAAACTGACCTTAATCATTTCTTTTCTATTTACCTAAACTGAAAAATCTATTGGAAAACATCCCAATTCATAAAGTCCAAAAAAGCTTTTAGCTTGAGTACCATGTGAGTTTTAATATAAAACTGAAACACAAATACAACAATGTTGTCGACATCATGATCCTACTATTTAGACTTTTAAAAGGGCTCCATTCGCATGGATAGTCAAAGCCTGAGAAGTCTTCTTGAGATTAACTCCAAAATTGTAGGCAGAGTTCTTGAGAAGTAGCTGAAAATTCCTGAAAATTAATTGCTTCTTTCTTTCTTCTCTCTTTGTTTCTCTTTTTTCTTTCTCTATCTTTTCTTCCTTTCTCTTCCCTTCCTTTCCCATCCCCTCCCTCCCTTCTTCCTTTCTTTCTTTTCTCTCCTCTCCTCTCCTCCCTTCTCCTCTCTTTTTCTCCCCTTCCCCTCCCCTCCCTTCCCTTTCCTTCCTCCTTTCTGCCTGGCTGCCTGCCTTCCTTCCTTCCTTCCTCTTCTCTTGTCTCTTTCTTTCTTTCTTTCTTTCTTTCTTTCTTTCTTTCTTTCTTTCTTTCTTTCTTTCTTTCTCTTTCTTTCTTTCTTTCTTTCTTTTGCTTTCTTTCTCTCTCTCTCTCTTCTCCTTCCTTCCCCTCCTTCCCTTCACTTCTTTTCCTTCACTTCCTTCACTTCACTTCACATTCCTTCACTTCTTTCTTTCTTCCTTTTTCCTTGTTTTCATTTTTGGCCTTCATACCTTTTGAGAAGTGATAAGAGAATTACAGATGGAAGTGGCTATATCACAGTAGCCAAAAGAAATATTAGTAATTTAAGAAAGATTGAAACAAACAATGTTTTCCTTGACTTCTAAACATACCTTTAATATCATGTGAATTTACATTTTAGTAAATTTGCATTTTTAAGAAATATAAACAATTATATGATCAATGACAATATATGCAGTCATTGAACACGTATTTATTCAATTTCTACTCTATGAAGGAATATTCCAGACACAGGGGATATAAGAGAGAAAAATGAAGCAAAAGAAACTCAGCCCTCTTGAAACTTAAAATAATTAGATCAGACCAAAGTAGAGACCAGTGAGAACAGAATCAGATCAGGAGATAAATCCGTGCCGATGACAGAGAAATCTACAAGTATGGTTTGTAAAACAGGAAGTTGGGGATGCATGCTTGCTGTGTTGCAGGAATAGTGAGAAGGCCAGTGTTGCTGAAGCACAGTGAGTGCAGCGGTTGAGTAGGACACGAGGGTAGTGAGGAAGTGAGGAACCAGCCTTACTGGTGGTTGTAGCAGTTTTAAGTGGAAGGGCTAGGTGATCAAGTCATGTTTTAAAAGGGTCCCTCTCATTGCTGTGGGTCGGTGTGGAAGTTTAAGAGCAGGACCATTCCCTTTGGGTCCCCATTGCCTTGCCTGGCACATTGTCTGGCCCAGACTGGTGGTCCAATCAATGCTTATTGAGTGAGTGAATACAAGAAGATGTTTATGACTGACTCTAGATTTTATGAACATAGTAAATAGCAACTTCTCAAATGATATATTCTCTAATTTTGGATAATACATGGCATTAGGCAGAAAGAAAAATTTTAAGCCCTGAAAACTAGTTAAAATATTTATGGACTAATTGAACCACTTTTCACTTTATCCCATCTTTCTAAGTGTAGTCAATAGTGTCCAGAATATTATTAGAGTAATTATAGGGGGAAGTGGCAATAAAAGTTGACAGAACACTTGTATTATAAAACACATGTGCTGGGTAAAGTCTATAAATTAGCAATTCCATCAGCAAGAATAATTTTTGAATATTGTAGGTCAGATATTAAACTTTATATATGCAGCTATGAGTCTGCCTAGGTAAAAGAGTGACCTTCCTATGTGTTAAGTGGTATTTGGAGATGCATCACAGAGCCATCTTGATAAGGAAGCTCCATTCCTGTTCTTGGGTCACTGAAAATGTAAACTGAGGAGAAAAAGGTTTCAAATTTAAAAAGATCTTTGTTTCTTTCCATTCGACTATGAGCAATAGATTTGAAAAACAAAATACTTCAATATCATGCAATGACTCCTAACTCCTTTAATGGGACCCCCTCCCCCATGTTTGGAAAACAACATACAACAAACTTCTGAGGAAGAGAAATGCCTCAGAACCAAGCAGTGGATGTGTTCTTCTGGTAAAAGCTGAAATGAAAAAGCAGCACACTTGCTTCCAGCTGGTCCTCCCCTTTCACATAGCTCACACAGCCTTGCCATGTGAAGTCTCGTCCAAGTCAAACAAGTAGCAATTTTAAAGTAGCACCTAAAGAGGAACTCAGGCAGGGTTTGCCAGCAAAACCCTAGACCCTAAAAGTTCCTGCTGCACAGGCTTTATTTTCATTTCCTTGACCCATTTGCAGAGAGTTGTTACTGATGGCCGGCTCGGCCTCCCTGTACACAGCATACCAATAATAAACAGAGGCCAGCTGACACCCAGAGACACCTGCAGAACACTCACAGTGCTGGATTGTTCATCCAAGGGGAAACGTTTTGACTGGGGCTGGATGGGTAGCCATCCACTGGTTCAGTACACACACACGCACACACACACACACGGAAGAAGTTTACCAAGGACCCTCCTGAGGGCCTGCTGTTCTGCCAAGAGAGCTAAAAGAAAAGAGCCGCTGACTGTGGGGAGCAGCGTGTGAAAGGACCTCTGTATGCAGTCATCCCCTTGTGTCCCAAGCACTTGGACCTGCTGAAATTAATTTTGCAAAAGTTTGGTAGAAGCTGCATGCAAGCCTTTGCACAAAGATTTGAAGGCATGGAGCTTATTATTCCAGTTTCTTAGGATCCAACTTCTTATTTATTCATAAATTACATATTTGCCAATGAAAATACTTTATTGAAGGTCTGATCAAGCAGGTGCATTCAAGTAACCTGAAAAGCCTTCACTAACATTTGAAAACTTTTCAGACCTGCGTTTCTTGGAATTGACAACAAAGGTCTTTTTTCTTTCCATGAATTCAAGTTTGAAATAGTTTTCTAAATAATTCAGAAAATATGATTTAAGTTGGTAACGGATCCATAGGAATGTATATAACATTCATCATGTTCTGAAAGTAACATATTTCAAATGTATTCAAATACAATAATTAACTTCTTTAAGGAGACTGCTTGGGATTTAAAATGTTCAGTATACTCAATATTTTTTGACACATGCTCATTCATGATAGGAGAAATAAAGGGAACCTGATTTTTATAATTGTGCAGCTTCCAAAACCAGACATTAGATTCACTAACAGTATTTTTGAACTGGATAAGACATACAAGAGAGCATAACAATAGAAAAATATTGAACCCAAAGATGTAACATAATATAACCAAGGACCACATAACATAGGGACAGAGTGAGAATGGAAACCAGATTCCAAACCTCTAATACAACGCTCTTTCTAGAATATTGTGCAGCCTATGTTGTGTATGTCTTCCTTCTGAATTTGTCGATGATACAGTCATCTGTGAGAAAAATGACTAAAAAATTGGGTACTATCTCTAAAATTGCAGTTTAGTGATTCTAGCATATTAAAAGTCTTTTGTCTCTTTTTTTTCTCATTAGAAAAATGCATCTCTCTGATGTTCTTTAAAATCACTTGCATCAAGTCTCAGGAAACCAGATCCTCTGCTTTTTGAAAGTTCTTATCACACCACATTAGTACCTATCTTACTACCTATTTACAAAAGACCTACATTAGTACTTGTTTACACTAACCAAAAGAAGTCTGAAGGTGATTTTTCACTTTTCCAAAAAAAGGTGAAAAGTGCAAATAGTATTCAGTGTCTGTTTTGCAGCCAGCTGCTATAGATTCAGTGCACACCCTGAGCAGGAGAGCAGCCCCTCCAAACTCCTTCTCCAAAACTACACTCGGCTTCTCAGAATCCAGCCCTCATTTCTTTGAGCTGTGTCTGTACACACCTGTGCATTCTCTCAATTTATTTTGTGCATCCATTAGCAAGATGTGTTCTAAGGTGTCAGAAAAGCCTAGAAGAGGTTATGTTTTGGGTCTGGGAATGCTCAAAAATGTTTCCCTATAAATTAATGGCAATTGCTTGTTCACTTTAGGCTGTATCAGCTTACAGAAGGTGTCATAGGAACCCCCTACTTTCGGATAGTAGGGGAAACCTGTTGTCCAAACCACTCGGGCAAGAGAGAATACACCAGCTGTGGTTTAAGCAGCAATGCAGCTGCAGAAAGTATGTGAGAACTGAAGTTGGAAAAAAGCCAGTTTGCCTGAGTCCCACCTGGACCTACTTAGCGCCTCCTCCCTTTTCCTAACCCTAAACACATGCCCTTAGAACTCCTGAGGGACACAGATGGAACCTGGAGAGAGCAAGAGGGTTCGGTCTTAGTTTGGGTTAACGAGATTGTTTCAAGGCCCTTCTATTGCCTGTTTCACCCTTGTTTGGATCTTCCTCTGCCTCCCACACCTCTCCTCTGCTCCAGCAGACAACTGAAATAAGTTTGGTCAGTAGACCCTGCTATAGATTAATGAATCAGAGACTATAGCATTTCCCCATATTTTCCTTTTATGTTTTTATGAAAGAAATCCAAAGGACATATCAGAGACCTTCTCTCAGTGCATGTAACCAGAACAATTTAAGTGGTAAATAACTGGGTTGGTACGATTCTTACATAGGTACATTGGTTCAGCGATTAAAAAAAATGTCTGTGTTTCTATTCTTCTGATGCCTTTCCTTAAATAAAAAACACCCCTGTTCTACAACCAACAGCCAAAATACAGACATTAAATTTCCTTTAGAAGTTTCAGGAACTGGGGCGCCTGGGTGGCTCAGTTGTTAAGCGTCTGCCTTCTGCTCAGGTCATGATCCCAGGTTCCTGGGATCGAGCCCCTCATGGGGCTCCCTGCTCTGCGGGAAAGCCTGCTTCTCCCTCTCCCACTCCCCCTGCTGGTGTTCCCTCTTTCGCTGTATCTCTCTGTCAAATAAATAGATAAAATCTTAAAAAAAAAATACAGAAATTTCAGGAACTTCATTCTATATTCACTCATTCATTTAACAAATACCAAGTACTATTGCTTACACTGACTGAATCAATCTATCTTGTGCCTGGTAGTGGGTTAAGTATTCTGCACTGATTATGTCACTTCAGCTTTATAGCAATGCATAAGTTAAGTACTTTCATTGTCCTTGTTTTATAGATGAGGAAACTGAGGTTCACAGAGGTTAAGTGAGATGCCCAAGGTTATCCGCCTAAGAAGTTATATAATTAATATTCGAGTAGTCTCTTCCAAAATTGTTAGTGGTTGGATCTAGATACCAAGTATAGGAGGGTTCACTGTATAATTCTTAGAACTTTTCTGCTTGTTTGTAAATTTCATAATAAAAGGTTAGGAGAAAAATCACTTTTATTTTCATTCCAATGAAGCTTTCATTGATACAGCATATCATGACACATGTGATAAACTCTAATGCAAAATTAAGATATTCCCAGATAAACAAAGTTTATTACCACTAGATCTGCCCTGCAAGAAATGCTCAGGCATCCTGAAAATTGAAATGAAAGGACACTAGACACTAATTTGAAGCCATATGGAGAAATATAAATCTTACTAAATGTAAATATGAACATTGATGCTAAAATCTTCACAAATTATTATTAAACTAAATTCACTAAAAAGATTATATTTCATGACCAAGTAAGATTTATTCTTGAATACAAGGGTGGTTTAACATATGAAAATCAATTTACATAATACACCACATAACAGAATGGAAGAAAAAAAATCCCTATGTAATCATCTCAATTGATGCAGAAAGAACATTCAACAAAATTCAACAACGTGGGACTGGATCTCATGATCCTGAGGTCATGACTTGAGCCAAAATCAGGAATAAAATGCTTAACTGACTGAGCCACGAGGCATCCTAAAATTCAGCATTCTTTATGATAAGAACACTCAACAAGCTAAGAATACTTAGAAACTACCTCAACATAATAAAATCCATATGTGAAAAACCCACGGTGGGCATCACACTCAATGGTGAAAGACTGAAAGCTTTTTCTCTAATATCAGGAATAAGGGAAGGGACAATCCCAGCACTCCTATTCGGCACAGTACTAAACTGGACCACATTCTTACACCATACACAAAAATAAACCCAAAATGGATTAACGAGCTAAATGTGAGACATGAAACCATAAAAATCCTAGAGGAGAACACAAGCCATAGCAACGTCTTTATAGATACGTCTCATGAGGCAGGGGAAACATAAGCAAAAATAAACTATTGGGACTACATCAAAATAAAAGGCTTCTGCACAGCAAAGGAAAACAATCCACGAAACCAAAAGGCAACCTACAGAATGGGAGAAGATATTTACAAATTGACATATCTGATAAAGGGTTAGTATCTGAAATCCAAAAAGAACTTATAAAATTCAACACCCAAAAAATGAAAAATCAAATTAAAAAATGGGCAGAAGAGTGCTCGCTTCGGCAGCACATATACTAAAAAAAAAAATGGGCAGAAGACATGAATAGACATTTTTCCAAAGAAGACATCTAGATTGCCAACAGACACATGAAAAGATACTCAACATCACTGATCATCATGGAAATACAAATCAAAGCTACAATAAGATATCACCTCACACCTGTCAGAGTGGCTAAAATCAATGACACAAGAAACAACAGGTATTGATGACAATGTGGAGAAAGGGGAACCCTCTTACATTGTTGGTGGGAATGCAAATTGGTGAAGCCACTTTGGAAAACATGGAGGTTCCTCAAAAAGTTAAAAATTGAACCACCCTATGATCCAGCAGTTGCACAACTAGGTATTCATCCCAAAAATATAAAAGTACTAATTCAAAGTGATACATGCACCTCTTTGTTTATGCACCTCTGTGTAGATAGCAGCATTATCTACAATAGCCAAATTACAGAAAACAGCCCAAGTATCCATTGACACTTACATCCATGATGAATGGATAAGAAGATGGTGTGTGTGTGTGTGTGTGTGTGTGTGTGTGTGTGTGTGTTATACACACAATGCAATATCACCCATTAAAAAGGATGAGATCCTTCCATTTGGAATGATGTGGCTGGAGCTAGAGGGTATTATGCTAAGCAAAGTAAATAAGTCAATCGGAAAAAGACAAATACCATATGATTTCACTCATACGTGGAATTTAAGAAACAAGGCAAATGAGCAACAGGAAAAGAAGAGAGAGGCAAAACAAGAAACAGATCCTTAACTATAGAGAACAAACTGATAGTTACCAGGGTGGGGGGAGGAGGTGGAGATGGGTCAAATAGGTGATGTGGATTAAGGAGTGCACTTTGTGTGATGAGCACCAGGTGTTGTATGAAAGTGTTGAATCACTATATTGTACACCTGAAACTAACATTATACTGTATGCTAACTAACTGGAATTTGAATAAAAACTTCAAAAATACTCAAAAAACAGGCTAATCCAATAGAATAAAGAGCCCAGAAATAAACCCTCACATATATGGTCAAATGATTTTCACCATTTCATCAAAGGATGATAACATGATTCAATGAGGATAGGTTTTTTTTTCAACAGATGGAGAAGTGGATATTCATGCAAAAGAATGAAATTGGACCCTTACCTGCCACTACATACAAAAATGAACTCAAAATAGATTAAAGACATAAATGTTAGAGCTGAGACTATAAAACTCTCAGAAGAAAGCATAGGACAAAATCTTCATGACATTAAATTTGTCAGTGATTTCTTGGATATGACTCCAAAGGCATAGGCAAAAACAAAAAAGAACCTCTGTACCCTCTGCCACTCCCCTTACTTGTGCTTTCTCTCTCTGTGTGTCAAATAAATAAATAAAACTTTAAAAAAAAGAAAAAAGAAATTAAAATGGTGCAGCTACTGTAGACAACAGCAGTTCTTTAAGAACATTAAAAAATAGAGTGACCATATGATCCAACAATTCTATTTCTGAATATATACCCCAAAGAATTGAAGGCAGGGTCTCAGAGACATATTTGTACACCCATGTTCATAGCAGCATTTTTCATGGTAGCTAAAACATGGAAGCAATGAAAGTATCCATCGATGGATGAATGGATAAACAAAGGGTTGTATATAGATATAATTGAATATTATTATTCTTAAAAAGTAAGGAGATTCTGATACATGCTACAACACGGATAAACCTTGAATATATTATGTGAAATAAGCTACAAAAATACAAATGCTGTACCATTCCTCTTATATGAGTTCCTAGAATAGTGAAAGTTGTAGAGACAAAGTAGAATAATAGTTATCAGAGGCTGAAGGAGGAGCAAATGGGAAATTATTGTTCAATGTATATAAAGTTTCAGTTCTGCAAGATTCAAAGTGTTCTGGAGATGGGTGATAGTGAAGGCTTACAACAATATGAGTATACATAATACCATTGAACTGCACACTTAAAAATTGTTAAGATAGCAAATTTTATGTTATGTGTGTTTTACAATTAAAAATAAAAAAACACAGATACTAAAATGCAGTCATCCAGCTATTCCAGAATATACTTTTTTATTTTTGTAAATTATAAAAATTTTAAAAATATTACAGGATTCTCAATTGTCAAATAATGTTTGTGAGAACTATCCAGACCCCCATATTATAGCATGAAAAACACTCAAATGAATAATCATGATAAAATATGATGTGTTGTATTATAAAGGGGACAAGTCCATAGAAAAGTGATCAAGCCTAGTCTAAGGGCAGGATAACCTTCCAAAGGAAGATAAAGAAGATGAGGAGTAATGGATATGTTTTTAAGGCAGAGGGAATATTTGTACATAAATCCAGAAGCAAAAGACAGTCCAGAACATTCCAGGAATGAAAAAATGTTCACTGTGGCCTGAAATTGAAGTGTGGCACTCAAGAGTAAAAAGAAAGACTGGAGGCTCGGGAAGGAACTAGAATGAGGGGTATCTTGTAAGTCGTGTTAGGAAGATCAGATCTTCTCAAGGGCAGAAGTCAGCCATTGAAGGACTTGAGTGGGGAGTTGGCATATTAGATGTCTCTGGCTACAATTTAGAAGGAGCAAACCTGAAAACAAGGAACTCCGCTAATTGTAGTAATCCAGGAAAGAGGTGATACTGGCTGGACTAAGGTAGTGGAAACAAAAATGGATACAAGTGGACAATAACTTCAGCTAATTAACAAGTGGAAGTCAGAAAATGGTGACTGTCGGGGCACCTGGGTGGCTTAGTGGGTTGAGCTTCTGACTCTTGATTTCGGTACAGGTCATGATCTCAGGGTTGTGAGATGGAGCCTTGATTTGGGCTCTGCACTGTGCATAGAGCCTGCTTAAGATTCTCTCTTTCCATCTGCTCTTCTCCCCACCTCTCTCTCTCTCTCTCTCTCTCTCTCTCTCTCTCTCTCTCTAACAAAAACAGAAAAGAAAACGGTGACAATCTGTGGGAAGAGCAAGGAGTTAAGAATGATGACAATGGTTAGCTTATTAAAAAAGATTTTCACATCCAAAGGATTGCATTAAACATGTTACATGAGTCATCTCATTTAATTATCACAAAAATTAGGTGTTTATTAATTTAGAAGTGCTGGGAATATGTGGATAGGAAATAGTTGAAATGGGTATTAGTAATAGACAGTAAAAGACAGTTCACTCCCAAAACCATGCTCCTAAGTACTACCTAGGCACTTTTTCCCCAACTGAGTAGATGATATGGTCATTTATTAGAGAAAAATGGGAGAGGATGGGTTGGGAAAGAGGGTCAAGATAATGAAAATATTTGTAAAACACTTTAATGGAAATAGATATTATATATATAATGTATAAGTTTTGGATATAAATGCTGAAAGAAGTTTTACTATTTCTCTTAGGTTAAGTAGGTCGATCATTAAAAGCATTTAATAATAAACAGCAAATGGAAGGTAATTCTATTTACCAATGTTTCTCGGTCTAGCTGCAAATCAGAATCACCTGTAGAATTTTAAAAATCTAGGCATGCCTCGACTTCACCCCATGTGTGGTAAATACATGGAGAAGTATCTGTATTTTTCTTACACTTCTCAGAGATGCCAGGGCTGCGAGCCACCATTATATAGATTTATGCCAGTGTTTTTCACAATAGGAGAGCAAGATTGCTGGCATTAGGAATCTAAGGGTACTCATTAAAATGCAAATTTTCAGTACATTCCCATGCTTCTAAACCAGAATGTCTGGGAGTATGGGCCAGAAACTGCATTTTAACTGGCTTCCCAAGTGATATTTCTGTACAATAAACTATCACAACTATTAGTATATGGTATTTATCTGCATTTGTGTTACAGATATTTTAATAATAAAAACTATATGATTACTCTTCCATATGTATAACACTGATACTATCCATTGAGGACATACCATTTTAGCATCAAATAGTCTTCTGTTCCTTCTTGTTAACTGTTTAAAAGCATAATACTTCATTTGTCATCATTCCTGAAATAGTTACTATTGAGTGAAAGAAAGAACACAAATCCTTGAATCAGCAGGAACTGGTACTTGTTAATAGTGTTCCAAACAATTTTGCATGTCAGAACTATACTATGCCGATTCATAATAAATCTAGGCCATGGAAAGTTTACAGGATCTCTTTCCAAATAAGACTTCCAAAGAAGACATGTGTCAGATTTGTTTTTCTGTGTCGGAACAATGAGCACAATATGAATGGATTTCTACCCCTTTTTTGTTTGCTGGTTCCAACAATATTTGTTGGTTACTGCTCACAGATTTTTAAGTCCCCCCTGGAGTTGGCCTCCTGTGTCCATTAGTTAGGGCTGTCGTGTACAGCAACACAGGATACACACTGCATAATTCCAGTGAGCACTGTTCATATTGTGGTCTATGATGTGCAACCTGGTATTCTCAGGGGTAATACGTATACCCCATGGGAATTTTAAATTCTAAATTATGTCTTGCTGTACTATTTCCTATTACTTCACATTAGAAAGCATGGGCATTACTTGAAAAGGCAAATTTGTTGACTAAAATAACTTAAAAGCTCATCAGTAAATAAAAGAAAAGCAAGACATATATTCACCAAAATGAAATTTGGTTCAGAAAAAAAAATGATAAAGACTGGCTGCTGATTACAAAAAAAGTTGTATACAATTTTCAAAAATATTACATTTGTTTAAAGTCCCAATTTGTCCTTAATTTGGCTTTAACTTAAAATATAAGGATTTAATTTAATCTTTATTTTAATCTTGACTGCTTAAGTGTTAAGCAGATGATTTTTAATTCATTTCTAGAGCAATAATATTTGTTATCACCAAAGTTGAGGCCCTACTTAGAGAATGTTTTCTATTACAGAAATACCTGTTGTGAGATTAGGTAAATGTTTTTATCAAACAGAATCCACTATAAAAATCACCACTATATATTTACATTCTAACAAGAAGGTGATGGTATGTATCAACTGTTTTAAGAATTTTGACATATTATTACCATTTAGAAATGTCTAGTAAAAAGCATTCTATTTCCTAAAAAAAAACAGGTTTTTGTCTTTTACTTTTGACTTGTTTTGCTTTTTTTAATCTTCTAAAGTACAAGAGTCTTCTAAATAAGAGTTTAAATGTGAAATACTCATAACCGGAAGGGTTACTACATTTTAACATTTGTCAGTTTAGAGTAATTATATTTTCTTGACCATATATTTTAACAATATTTTACTTTATTCAATTAGCATGGGATTATGTAAAACAGATTTTGCAGTATTTACTGAATATAATAACCAAAAGTGGGTCAAACATTTTGGATAATAAAAGGCACAATTTACAGCCCATAAACCCCTTTTATGAAATACTATCATTTTAATTTCAGAGTGTTGTAGTGAAGACAAATACATTAATGGGTTTGGACCCAAAATATATTAAATATTGATAGTTAAAATCAACACTTGCTTATTTGGGAAACATGAGCCCATGAGATCACCACTCCCCCACACTTATCTTGCCCTCTCCAGCTACATACTTCATTGTTACCTTTTTTTTTTAAGATTTTAATTCTTTGATAGAGAGAGAGCAGAGGTAGAGAGAATAGGAGAAGACCCCCCACTGAGCAGGGAGCCCCATGCGGGGCTTGATCCCAGAGGTCTGGGATCATGACTGGACCCAAAGGCAGATGCTTAACCACCCAGGCATCCCTCTTTGTTACTTTTACATTATCAACCATTCTATGAGTGGGGAGAGAAATATCATGTACTGAACCTACTATGTGCCACACAGTGTGTAAGACAGGTACTTTTATGAAATCAGGAGGGGAAAGAGAAGAGGCAAAACATAAATGGGACAATTTTGTTACAGCTTGACAGCTCTAATAATCTTAAGGAAATATATGACATTGTTGATTAAAGGTATGCTTGGGGATTTTTCTCAATATTTCATACATTCATTCTGATTTTCCCACAATATGGATGCTTGATTATTGGAGATAATTTCATGAATGTCTAGAACAATATGCCTATTCCAACAAAGGGAAAAGCATCCTTGTAGAGTTGAAATAACAATTGTTCTCTCCCAGCTCTCGACATTACTGTTACAATGATACATAAGACAACTCCATGTCAACCTTCTCAATGAAATCAAGAATAATTTTTGGCACAGATTAGAGTAAGAAATGGAAGCTTGTAAAGAACATCCCAAATCAGTGGCATATTACAGAGCAAATGGAAGTAATAAGTTCACAGGTTAGATTCACAGGAATAGAGAAGCACAAGGGTAAAACTCCTTCAGTCATTTCCAGTGGGAAACAGTTGCTGTTTGCTAACTGTATGTGTATCTAAAGAAGAGTTTTTTGGTTTTTTTGGCTTTGTTTTGCCTTTGGTTTTCCTCAAAGTGGATGTGTATTCCCAGTTTGTTCACATGACATAGCCCTCAGTACATATTTACCAAATGGATGAGCCAGTGAGTATTTCTAAGACTTGCTTGTGATTGAAAGTGCTGGACGGTGCTGTGGGAGCCGGAGTCATACTGAAGAAGAAGTGTTATGGGCCAGGTGCAGGAGGAACACCGTGGTCTCCTCATCTGCAAAGTTCCTCCCTACCTCGTGGGTTGTTGTGAGGATTACTCCAGACCACAACTCTTTAGGAGAGAGTGTCCAGCACCAACAAACATTGGCTGGTTGCTAAAGTCACTATACGATTATCAGTGCTGCAAGAGCTGATGCCTCATGTGAGGCCACAGAGTGTTGGAAGCTCCAAATTTTATGACTGAAAGGATTTTCACTGAGTATCCAATTGGACTGTGCCACTTTTCAGCCAAAAATTCAGTGGATTTCTCAGTCTGATCTCTATCTGGGCTTGCTGTGACAGAGGAAGGGACATGGGTATTCAGGATAAGGGTATAGCCATTTCATGCCCATTATATTGAACTAACAAATTATTACTAAACTTTGTTGGTCAGTTCACAGACCAGCCCCTTATCACAGTTCACATATAGCTGGTGTGGAGCTCACCCCATCCAACCACTCATCAAGTTATGACTATGTTACCTTCAAATATTTTTTGAGTAGTGTTTCTCAAATTTCAATGTTACACATAAATCACTTTAGGATCTTGTCAAAATGCAGTTTCTGTTTCAATCAGTCTGGAGTCAGATACGTTTTATAAACTAAATACAACTAAGTATGGTATCCGGACCAAAAAAAAAAAAGGTAGTTTATTACCAACACTCCAGAAATCAACTGCATTGTGGGCTGAATAGTGACCCTCAAAGATTATAGGTCCTAAGCCCTGGAACTTGTGAATAGCACCTTGCATTTTAAAGGTTTGATAGACATAATTATATTAGGGTCCTGAAATGAAAAGCTTGTCCTGAATTATCCAAGTGGGTCCTAAATGCCATCCCAAGTGTTAGAGAGACAGGGAGATCAGACACACACAACGAAGACCATGTGAAGATTGAGGCAGAGGTCCGAGGAACACAACCAGAAGAAGCTGGCAGAGGCAAGGAATGGATTTTCCCCCTAAAGCCTACAGAGGAAGTGTAGACCCGCCATCACCTTGACTTGGGATTTCCAGACAGTGGAATGGGGGAGAATAAACTTCTGTTGCTCTAAGCCACAAAATCAATGATTTTTTCCACAACAGCAATAGGAAACAAATATACCGGCTTTAATTCCTTTTTAAATAAAATACACTTCATCCTCTAGTGTCATTAAAATTCATCTCCTTTTCTGAGAACACTTTAAGAACCTGAAGAAGATGGGTAGAAGTCCCTTGTATGATATCCTCACATTACTGCATGATATAACTTACTAATTTTTCTCATGTTACTTTTCAGTTTTAGCTACATTTATATATTTAGCAGTGAGGTATTTCTGTATCTCAGTGACAAGGGCCATTTACTTAATTCATTAACTGTTGTAATTCGGTAGCTGGCACAGCAGTTTTGCACTAAGCATATGAATAATTACAGCATTCGATACTTGCCAGGTATGTGGTGTTATCTCATTGTGGTTTTGATTTGCATTTTTCTGATGATCTGTGATGCTGAGTACATTTTCAAGTATCCGGTGATCACTTGTGCGACTTTGGAAAATGTCTTTTTAGTTTCTCTGCTCATTTTTTAATGGGATTTTTTTCTCTGCTCATTTTTTAATGGGATTTAGTTTCTCTGCTCATTTTGTTTTGGGGGGCTTTTTGTTATTTGTTTTGCTATTGAGGTATATGAGTTTTTATGTTTTGAATATTAACTGATTATCAGATATACAGTTTGCAACTATTTTCTCTCATTCAATACATTGCTTTTTCATTGTTGATATTTTCCTCTGTTGTGCAGAAGCTTTTTAGTTTGATGTAGACTCATTTATTTCAGCTTTTGTTGCCTTTGCTTTTGGAGTCAAATCCAAAAAATCATTGCCAAGACCTATGTCAAAGAACCTATCTCCTACATTTCCTTTAGGAGTTTCATGATTTCATGTCTTACAATCAAGTGTTTAATCCATTTGAGTTATATGAGTTAATCCATTTTGAGTTATATGTATATGTCTGTATGATGTAAGACACAGTTTCTTCTGCATGTGGCTGTCTGGTTTTCCCAACACCATTTGTTGAAAATATTGTCCTTTCACCATTGTCTATTCTTGACTCTTACATCATAAATTAGTTAAACAAATATGCATGGTTTTATTTTTGGGCTCTTTATTCTGTACCATTGGTCTTTGTATCTATTTTTATGCCAATGCGAGACTGTTTTGAGTATTATAGTTTTGTATTATAGCTTGAAATCAGAATAAAGAACCAACTTTGTTCTTGTTTCTCAAGATTACTTTTTGTTCCATACAAATTTTAGGGTTTTTTTTCCTACTTCTGTGAAAAATGCCACTAGAATTTTGATTGGGACTGCACTGAATCTGTAGTTTGCTTTGGGTATTATGGAAAATTTAATAGTATTAACTCTTACAAACCATGAGTATGAATACCTTTCAATTTATTTTTTTCTTCATATTTTTTTCATTGATGTCTTATTGTTTTCAGTCTACAGATCTCTCAGATCCTTGGTTAATATTACTCTTAGATATTTTATTACTTTTGATGCAATTCTAAATGGGATTGTTGCTTCATTTTTCTTTTTTAAATTAATTTTTCAGTTCAATTAACATATGTGTTATGTTAGTTTCAGGTGTACAATATGATTCAACAATTCTACACAATTTTCAGAGTTCATCAAGATAAATGTACTCTAAGTCCCCTTTATCTATTTCACCCATCTAACAACTCACCTCCCCTCTGGCCACCACCAATTGGTTCTCTATTTATGAGTCTGGTTTTTGTTCATTTGTTTGTCTCTTTTTTATACTTGTTCATTTGTTTTGTTTCTTTCTTTTTTTAATTACCATATAATGCATTATTTGCCCAAGGGGTACAGGTCTGTGAATCATAAGACTTACAAATTTCACAGTACTCACCATAGCAAAAACCCTCCCCAATGTCCTTTAGCCAGCCATCCTATCCCGACCCCCCAACCCCCCAACCCCCCAGTAATCCTCAGTTTATTTTGTGAGATTAAGAGTCTCTTACTGTTTCTCTCTTTCCCAATCCTATCTTGTATCATTTTTTTCCCTCCCTACCTCCCACGACCCCCCCGCTCTCAAATTCCTCATATCAGAGAGATCATATAAAAATTGTCTTTCACTGAGTGACTTATTTCACTTAGCATAATACTCTCTACTTCGATCCATGTCATTGCAAATGGCAAGATTTCGTTTCTTTTGATGGATGCATAGTACTCCATTGTATATATATATAGCACCTCTTCTTTATCCATTCATCTGTTGATGGACATCTAGGTTCTTTCCATAGTTTAGTTATTCTAGACATTGCTGCTATAAACATGCAGGTGCATGTGCCCCTTCAGATCACTACATTTGTATCTTTAGGGTAAATACCCAGTACTGTGATTGTTGGGTCATAGGGTAGCTTTATTTTCAACTTTTTGAGGAACCTCCATACTGTTTTCCAGAGTGACTGCACCAGCTTGCATTCCCACCAGCAGTGTAGGAGGATTCCCCTTTGTCTGCATCCTCACCAACATCTGTCATTTCCTGACTTGTTAATTTTATCCATTTTGACTGGTGTGAGGTGGTATCTCACTGTGGTTTTGATTTGTATTTCCCTGTTGCCGAAAGAAGTTGAGCACTTTTTCATGTGTCTGCTGGCCATTTGGTGTCTTCTCTGCCAAAATGTCTGTTCATGTCTTCTGCCCATTTCTTGATTGGGTTATTTGTTCTTTGGGTGTTGAGTTTGATAAGTTCTTTATAGATTTTGGATACCAGCCCTTTATCTGATATGTCTTTTGCAAATATCTTCTCCCATTTTCTCAGCTGTCTTTGGTTTTGTTGACTGTTTCATTTGCTGTGCAAAAGCTTTTTATCTTGATGAAGTCCCAATAGTTCATTTTTGCCCTTGCTTTCCTTGCCTTTGGTGATGTTTCTAGGAAGAAGTTGCTGTGACTGAGGTCAAAGAGGTTGCTGCCTGTATTTTCCTCAAGGATTTTGAGGGACTTCTGTCTCACATTGAGGCCTTTCATCCATTTTGTGTCTATTTTTGTATGTGGTGTAAGGAAATGGTCCAGTTTCATTTTTCTGCATGTGGCTGTCCAATTTTCCCAACACCATTTGTTGAAGAGATTGTCTTTTTCCACAGGATATTCTTTCCTGCTTTGTCTAAGATTAGTTGACCATAATGTTGAGGGTCCATTTCTGGGCTCTCTATTCTGTTCCATTGATCTATGTGTCTGTTTTTGTGCCAGTACCATACTGTCTTAATGATTATAGCTTTGTAATAGAGCTTGACGTCTGGAATTGTGATGCTGTCAAAGTTGGTTTTCTTTTTCAACATTCCTCTGGCTATTTGGGATCTTTTCTGCTTCCATAAATTTTAGGTTTATTTGTTCCATTTCCTTGAAAAAAATTGATGGTATTTAGATAGGGATTGCATTAAATGTGTAGATTGCTCTAGGTAGCATAGATATTTCCACAATATTTATTCTTCCAATCCATGAGCATGGGACGTTTTTCCATTTCTTTGTGTCTTCCTCAATTTCTTTCATGAGTACCTTATAGTTTTCTGACTGTAGATTCTTTGCCTCTTTGGTTAGGTTTATTCCTAGGTATCTTATGGTTTTGGGTGCAATTGTAAATGGGATCAACTCCTTAATTTCTCTTTCTTCTGTCTTGTTGGCATATAGAAAAGCAACAGATTTCTGTGCAGTGATTTTATATTGTGAAAGTTTACTGAATTCCTGTGTGACTTCTAGCAGTTTTGGAGTGGAGTCTTTTGGCTTGTCCACATAAAGTACCATATCAGCTGCAAAGAGTGAGAATTTGACTTCTTTGCCAATTCAGATGCCTTTTGTTTCTTTTTGTTGTCTGATTGCTGAGGCTAGGACTTCTAGTACTGTGTTGAATAGCAGTAGTGATAATGGACATCCCTGCCGTGTTCCTGACCTTAGCGGAAAAGCTCTCAGGTTTTGTCCATTGAGAATGATATTTGCTGTGGATTTTTCACAAATGGCTTTGATGATATTGAGGTATGTACCCTCTTTGCCTACACTGTGAGAGTTTTGATCAAGAAAGGATGCTGTACTTTGTCAAATGCTTTTTCTGCATATTTTGAGAGTATCATATGGTTCTTGTTCTTTCTTTTATTAATGTGTTGTATCACATTGATTTGTGGATGTTGAACAAACTTCTAGCCCAGGAATAAATCCCACTTGGTCGTGGTGAATAATCCTTTTAATGTACTCTTGGATCCTATGGGCTACTATTTTGGTGAGAATTTTTGCACCCCAGTTCATCAGGGGAATTGGTCTGTAATTCTCCTTTTTGATGGGGTCTTTGTCTGGTTTGGGGATCGAGGTAATGCTGGCCTCATAAATGAGTTTGAAAGTTTTCCTTCCATTTCTATTTTTGGAACAGTTTCAGGAGAATAGGTATTAATTCTTCTCTAAATGTTTGGTAGAAACTATTTTGGTGAGAATTTTTGCACCCCAGTTCATCAGGGGAATTGGTCTGTAATTCTCCTTTTTGATGGGGTCTTTGTCTGGTTTGGGGATCGATTTCTATTTCTTCCTGGTTCAGTTTTGGTAGTTTATACATCTCTAGGAATGCATCCATTTCTTCCAGATTGTCAAATTTGCTTGCATAGAGTTGTTCATAATATGTTCTTATAATTGTTTGTATTTGTTTGATGTTGGTTGTGATCTCTCCTCTTTCATTCATGATTTTATTAATTTGAGTCTTTCTCTTTTCTTTTGGATAAGTCTGGCCAGGGATTTATCAATCTTATTAATTATTGTATTATACATTATAAATGCTTGTATTGCTATATACTTTCTTCTCAGGAATGCCTTTGCTGTGTCCCAAAGATTTTGAACAGTTGTGTTTTCATTTTCATTTGTTTCCATGAATTTCTTTAATTTTTCTTTAATTTCCTTTAATTTACCCATTCATTCTTTAGTAAGATGTTCTTTAGCCTCCATTTGAGTTCTTTCCAACTTTCCTCTTGTGATTGAGTTCTAGTTTCAGAGCATTATGATCTGAAAATACACAGGGAATGATCCCAGTCTTTTGGTACAGGTTGAGACCTGATTTGTGACACAGGATGTGATCTATTCTCAAGGATGTTCCATGTACACTACAGAAGAATGTGTATTCTGTTGTTTTGGGATGGAATGTTCTAAATATATCTGTGATGTCCCGTGGGTCATTTAAAGCCTTTATTTCCTTTTTGATCTTTTGCTTAGATGATCTGTCCATTTCAGTAAGAGGGTATTAAAATACTCTACTATTATTGTGTTGTTGTTAATGTCTTTCTTTGATTTTGTTATTAATTGGTTTATATAATTGGCTGCCCCCATGTTAGGGGCATAGATATGTAAAATTGTTAGATCTTCTTGTTGGACAGACCATTTAAGTATGATATAGTGTCCTTCCTCATCTCCTATTATAGTCTTTGGTTTAAAATCTAATTTGTCTGATATAAATATATCAGATATTAAGGATTGCCACCCCCAGCTTTCCTTTGATGTCCATTAGTGTGGTAAATTGTTTTCCACCCCCCTCACTTTCAATCTGGAGATGTCTTTGGGTCTAAAATGAGGTTCTTGTAGACAGCATGTCGATGGGTCTTTTTTTTTATCCATTCTGATACCCTGTGTCTTTTGATTGGGGCATTTTGCCCATTTACATTCAGGGTAACTACTGAAAGATATGAATTTAGGGCCATTGTATTGCCTGTAAGGCAACTGTTACTGTATGTTGTCTCTGTTCCTTTCTGGTTGGTTATTTTTAGGTTCTCTCTTTGCTTAGAGGACCCCTTTCAATATGTCCTGTAGGGTTGGCTTCATGTTTGCAAATTCTTTTGATTTTTATTTGTCGTGGAAAATTTTTACCTCTCCTTCTGTTTTCAATGACAGCCTAGCTGGATATAGTATTCTTGGCTGCACGTTTTTCTCGTTTAGTGCTCTAAATATATCATGCCAGTCCTTTTTGGCCTTCCAGATCTTTGTGGATAGGTCTGCTGTCAATCTAATATTTCTACCATTGTATGTTACAGACCTCTTGTCCTGAGCTGCTTTCAGGATTTTCTCTTTGTCACTAAGACTCAAAATTTTTACTATTAGGTGATAGGATGTGGACCTCTTTTTATTGATTTTGAGGGGGGTTCTCTGTCCCTCCTGGATTTTGATACTTGTTCCCTTCCCCAAATTAGGGAAATTCTCTACTATAATTTGCTCCAATATACCTTCTGCCCCTCTCTTTCTTCTTCTTCTGGGATCCCAATTATTCTAATATTGTTTTGTCTTATGGTATCACTTATGTCTCGAATTCTCACCTTGTGTTCCAGTAGTTATTTCTCTCTCTTTTGCTCAGCTTCTTTATTCTCCATCATTTGGTCTTCTATATCACTAATTCTCTCTTCTGCCTCATGTATCCTAGCAGTAAGAGCCTCCATTTTTTTATTGCACCTCATTAATAGCTTTTTTGATTTCAATTTGGTTAGATTTTTGTTCTTTTATTTCTCCAGAAAGGAATTTTCTTTCTTCAGAAAGGTATTCTCTAATATCTTCTATGCTTTTTTCAAGCCCAGCTAGCACCTTGATAATCATCATTCTGACATATTACTAATGTCCATATTGATTAGGCCCCTAGCCGTTGGTACTGCCTCTTGTTCTTTTTTTTTTTTTTGGTGAGTTTTTCTGCCTTGTCATTTTGTCCAATAAGAAAGATGAATGAGAGAACAAATAGTAAAAGGGTACTAACAACCCCAGAAAAATATACACTAAATCAGAAGAGACCCAAAACTGGGGAGAGGGTGCCTGGGTGGCTCAGTGGGTTAAAGCCTCTGCTTTCGGCTCAGGTCATGATCTCAGGGTCCTGGGATCGAGGCCCGCATCGGGCTCCCTGCTCGGCGGGGAGCCTGCTTCCCCCTCTCTCTCTCTGCCTGCCTCTCTGCCTCCTTGTGATCTCTCTCCCTCTGTGAAATAAATAAATAAAATCTTAAAAAAAAAACTGGGGAGAAAAGAAAGGGGGAAAAATAGAAGAGGGGAGGAAAAAAATATATATTATATATATATATATATACAATATATATATATTAGACTGGTGAATTGAACAGAGCCACACACTTGGTTTTGGTGTATTTTGTTCTGTTGTTCTGTTAGAAAAAAACTACCTCCCAAAATTTCAAAGAAAAATCTATACACACACACACACACACACACACACACACACAAATAGGGGTAAACACAATGAAGGGATAGAATATGACCGTAAAGATGAAAATTTAAAAAAATTCTAAAAAAAGAATTTATAAGATAAGAAGTTGGTTGAAAAAAGAAAAGAAAAGGAAAGAATGTGATCAGGCTGGAGACTAGAACAAAATCATGTGCTAGATTTAGGGTATATTTTGATCTATTAGAAGAAATTGTATCTTAAAGTTTTAAAGAAAAAAAGTCCTATATGTATACAAAAAATAAGGTTAAATATAATGAAGGGATAAACTATGACTATAACAATGAAAATTAGAAAAGGTTTTTAAAAGGGTATTAATAAGATAAAATAGTTAAAAATCGCTAAAATAGGAAAGATGAAAATTTAAAAAAAGAGTAAGAAAAAATAAACGTCAAAGAATTTAACTTTGAAAGACTAAAGGATCATGGGGGAAAAAGCCATGAATTCCATGTGTTGCTTTCCCCTAGCTCTGGAGTTCCACAGTTCTCATTGATCAGTGAACTTGGTCTTGGCTGGATATTCTTACTGATCTTCTGGGGGAGGGGGCTGTTGCAGTGATTCTCAAGTGTCTTTGCCTAAGGCAGAATTGCACCGCCCTTGCTAGGGGCCAGACTAAGTAATATGCTCAGGATCGATCTCGGGAGCTTTTGTTCCCTGAGTGCTTTCCATCCAGCTTTGGAGGTCAGGAATGAAAATGGCGGCCTCCCAATCTCCGGCCCCATAGGAGCTGAGAATTTGGAGCCCCACCCCTCAATGCACCCTCATAGAAAAGCAGTCAATCACTCCTGTCTCCCTGGTCTCCAGCCGCACTCCGAGCTCATCCAGCCTGTGACCAAGAGTTTCTATCTCTGGTGCACGGCCCTGTTTCAAATCTCCAAACCCAGCATATTCCTGCAGCGTGCTCCCATGCTGCTCCTCCCAGAGTAGGAAGGAGGGGGTCTGTCCAGATCTGCCACTTGTGGGGTCCCTGCCTTGGATCATGGTAAGCCTGAGCTGAGAGCCCACTGCTTGGCTCCTCTCTGTAGCTGGCTTCCCCACTCCAATACCTGGGAGTTCTGTCACACTCAGACACCCCTTGTCTTTTTGTGTCCCCATGAGGGCTCCACCCCTGCTCAGCCTCTGGAGTGATGTCCTTCAGTGGAGAAGACTTCTAAAAGTTCCAATTTTGTGCTCCGCTATTCTACCACTTGCCAGGAGCCAGCCCCTCCCCCTGCAGTCTATCTTCCCATTGCTTCGGATTTACTTCTCTTCATGTCCTGCCTTCTAGAATTGCTGCTCTTCTCTTCTATCTCCTGTTGAGTTTGTAGGTGTTCAGAATGGTTTGATAACTATCTGGCTGAATTCCTGGGACCTGATGATAATCCGTCTCCTTCTCCTCCACCATCGTGCTCCTCCCCCCTTCGTTTGTTTTCTTTTTTTTTTTTTTAAGATTTTATTTATTGACAGAGAGAAACACAGCAAGAGAGGGAACACAAGCAGGTGAGTGGGAGAAGGAGAAGCAGCCTTCCAGCCAAGCAGGGAGCCTGATGTGGGGCTCAATCCCAGGACTGAGATCATGACCTGAGCTGAAGTCAAATACTTAACAGCTGAGCCACCCAGCCTCCCCTCTTTTGTTTCTTAAATTACACATGTAAATGAAATAATATAATATTTGACTTTCTCTATTTCACTTGACATTATACCCTCTAGGTCTATTCACATTGTTGCAAATAGCAAGATTTCATTCTTTTTTGTGGCTAAATAATATTCCTCTGTGTGTGTGTGTGTGTGTGTGTGTGTGTGTGTGTGTGTGTGTGTTTACCACATATTCTTTAGCCATTCATCTGTTGACAGACGCTTGGGTTAATTTTTCTTTCTTATAGTTTATAGGGGTATATATAACTCTTAATAGTACTATTTTAAAATGTATTGTGTAGTAAGTTGTTAGGTGATCTCTTTTGAAGTGAAATATAAGGATTACCCGATTTTTCTAACTCAGTAAGCTGAGATGGAGAGATTGGCTTTATCAGTATCTGTCAAAAGGGGGAAGAATGCCAAAATTAGAGGTAGGAAATATTTTGCCTATATTTTTTACCTCTTTAAATTTTATTGTCACCAACTTATTGACTCCTTTTTAACATGTTAACTGTGTATGTTGCCTAAATGTTAGAGAAAATTAGCAGACTCTCATCTGCTAATATTTTATGTATGTGGACACTTGTGCTTGTCTCCAATTCACAAATTCAACAAAATCCATTAAATTTCTCTCCTCCAATAAGCCTATCCTGATCATCCCAGGCAACAGTGATAGGTACTTCTTCCAAAGACTTAAATTGCTTATCTTGTATATTGTTCATTTGATGCTGCCTATGAGCTGCCTTGAATTATTCATAGTTTTTTGTTTGATTCAACATTTTCTCCCAGATGAATTGTGAGCTACTTGGTGATAAATGATAGACATTATGTTTCTTCACACTTCTTTTGTGCTTATAATACTATTCTTCCCATTATAGATAATTAGAGTACATTTGCTTATTGGTCAACAGTATCACATCCTCATCCTCATTATCACTGTCAGCATCTTCAGTAAGCATTTACTGAGAAAATGACAAGTCATTGTCTAGAACAGCAAAGAATATCTTCAAAAATGTTTAACATATTTTTCTTGCATCATACACAGGGAGGAAAATACTGTCTCTTGTACTGGGGGAATTCAAGGGTCAGTTATAAGCATAAAAAAGTTGGGTGACGTAATGGAAATTTTAAGAAATTGAAAAAATCAGGAGATCTGTCCCCCACTCCACCCCTTCAGGCCTTCACTAGCAAATTACTTTAGGCCATCTGGGTCATACTGACCAATGATCTATTCCTCATTTTCAGAATTGTCACTATGGTGGGGTGCCTGGCCAGCTCAGTCCATTAAACATCTGACTCTTGACCTTAGCTCAGGTCTTGATCTCAGGGTCATGAGTTCAGGCCTCCTCATGCTGGGCTCCACATGAGCCTACTTAAAAAAAAAAAAAAAGAATTGTCACTATGGTGATTTGTTTCATGTATTTACCATTAGGCTATACTATGGGCAAAATGAGAAAATATAAGATAATTTACTTTAAAAGGTAAATAAATTCCTTGTAAAGCCCAAATTCTTGTTCATGATCATATTAAAATCACATTCTCAGATAAGAGTTCCCAAGAGGGAATGCCTGGTGGCTCAGTTGTCTAAGCATCTGCCTTTATCTCGGGTCATCATCCCGGAGTCCCAGGATCCATTCCTGGGATGGATCCCCACATCAGGCTCCCTGCTCAGCAAGGAGTCTTCTTCTCCCTCTGCCTCTCACCCCACTTATGCCCACTCACTCTCTCTGTCTCTCCCTCTCAAATAAATAAATAAAATCTTAAATATAAAATCTTAAAATAAAAAGAATTCCCAAGAGGATAATGCGTTTTAAAAGATAATTTCTGTTGAATTCCCATTTTAAAAATCTCCCTAAATGTATTTCCAAGTAACTGAAGCCTCTGCTCTCCTTCGCTTCACTAGAGTGATTCATTTGCCTTCCTTGCTTCTAAGACCTTGAATTCCCTGGGAAACATTTAAGAATTATCAGGGTCCTGGCAAGGAAAAACCAAGCTCATGGTGAAACTTAATATATCTTAATTATTATCCCTGTCCCCACTGTACAGGTGACAAAACTGCCTTACAGTACTGTGGTGAGTTGCAAATGAGATAACTTTTGTGAAAACCCTTTTGCAAAAGCTTAATGGTTTTAGGTGCTTATTATGCAGAAAAACTGAAAATGTTCATCTCAATCTATTTTTTTGTTGATGTAAATAAGAAGCATATATTTTATGAAAAATGCACAAATTTGCCACTTCAGATTTGAGTGATCCATGTTCAAGTTAATGTTTCTCATAATCACAACGTGTAACCTGAACTAGATTGTGTGTGCTATGCTCTAATCTCCATTAACTAATATGATATAGCATTTAGGGGCACCTGGGTGGCTCAGTCAGTTAAGCGTCTGCCTTGGGCTCAGGTAATGATCCCAGGGTTCTGGAATCGAGCCCCACATCGGGCTCCCTGCTCAGCGGAGGAACTGCTTTCTCTCCACCCTGCTTCTCCCCCTGCTTGTGCTCTCTCTCTCTCTCTCTCTTTCTCTGACAAATAAAAAAATAAAATCTTTTTTTAAAAAAGATACAGCATTAAGTACTTGTATGACTATGTCTGTCAAAAATGTTTACCATTTTGATGGACTTTAAAAATGCTTAAAAAGGTCATGCAGGCAGAAAGGACTTGGATGACTTGATATTTAAAATTGACATCAATATAAGTAGACAAGTTGGTGTTTTGGCCTTAAGGTAAATGCCACTTTATTTTGGCATAATTATCATAGTTTAGAACAAAAGTATTTTACAAGGGCAAATAACAAATACAACATACATTTATTATTTTTTTTTAATCTTGAGATCACAATTTTGTATTTGCACATTACCCTTAAACCACATCCTGCATGTTTTGGATTTCAGAGACTTTAGGATTAAAGGAAGTTCTTTTTATCTAATGCTTATTCTCATGATTTGTTTTGATTTTTTTCCCTTAGCATGATACATAAAAGTTTTGAGTTCTTTAAAGATTCTCTGGATTTATGAGCAAAGGAAGAAGAGGATTAAGATGATTTTATTTTTATTTAATATTTATTAAGCACACAAGTTATTCCAGAATTTTTGGAAAATACCAAACTAAAATAGCCTCAGTATATGTGTTTGCCTTTTAGATTTTTAGCTTCAGATGCCTAACCAATCCTGCCACCTTCCTTTTACAGAAGAATTGAGTCATGAAAAACTCAGGTTGTTTATCTGTGGTCGTAGAGCTGGCTAATAGCAGAACTGGGAATAGACACTGATGTTTTCAGTCCCACCCAGTCCAGATTCTTTCCACTATACCAAACTGCCACTCGTGGCAACTAAATGTTTCCAAGAAGGATAAATATGTAATTATGAATTAAAATGTAGGAACACTGGGGGCAAGAATGGTGTTTTGTTCAACCATGTGCCCAGCATGCAATAACAATAAACACTTCATAAATATATGTTGAATAATTGAGTTGCTGACCGGTGCTCATTTAACTCTATTACATGGTAGAGGAATCAGTGCATCATCTTTGACTGTGTTAAACATCTTAATTGAAGCCTAGCTGTTCAATTAGCCTTCATTTTGTGGTCTAACTGGCATAAATGCTGCAAATTCTTCCTATCTCAGAGGAAATTACCACCTCTAGAGCTCTGGTCTCAAAAATCTTAATGCTCAACATGACCATACAAAGGTCCCTGTACTTCTCTCATTTTACAACCCCTTAAGTTAATATTCCAACACAGCCCTGACTGTGGTGTTATGCCGCCTAGATGAGCAGGTAAGTAAGTCCTCACAAGCTCAGCAATTTTTATCACAAAAGGGTCCTTTAGTAAGATTTTTAAGAAACCAGTAAGTTGAAAAATTGAAAAATTACAAAAAATTACAAAATCAAAATGTAAGTTACATCTAAGGCAGTATTATGTCTATATTTTGATCTAACTCCAAAAAATATATTTGATCCCCAGACAACTAAAACTTGTGTGACAACAACCTTCACCAATAGGACTCTTAACGTAACAATTCAGGCAAATGGGTACCATCTTTAAAAATGAGACTTTTGTCCCAAATCCCAAAGTAGACCCATCATGAGCTAAGCTCAACCGCATAAAAGGTAACTTTTTGTCTATTCTAGATTTTGTCTTAAATGATCTAAGACACTTGAAATAGATTGAGAGGCCTTCTTCCTGTCTCCTTTTCACCCAAGCCCTCTCCTAAATCTTTGCTTACCAGTCTGATAAGACAGTCTGGGCAAGAAAACAAGCCAGAATTTCTTCCTATGGACAAGAGGAAACTAGCCTCATCTATTTACCCCAGGCTTTCTCAGTGTGCAAGCAAGGAGAAGAGACTGCAGCCCATGACTCCTCTGCTGGACACACATACTGGAACCCAACACCTCACTTTATCTTGGGGGTGGTATGTGGAAGGGGATTGCTGCGGAGGGAGAGCTGGGAGACTTTGCCTGAATCTTCTTCCAGGCAGGAGCAGTAAATTATACAAAGATGAGAAGAGGCTGGAGCATTTTCTTATGTGATATCCATAGATTACTGAGTTCTAGTCCTGGCTCCACTACCTACTGTATGGGTGAACTTGACCAAGTCAAATATTTAACAGTTCTATCCCAGACACAGGAAACTGTTGGCCTCTCTTTCCTTTTTCATATCCCTGGGTTTCTTTACTACAAGGGTGACAGAGTGGCAGTAGTGTATAAATGCTGAAGAAAGTGGGCTCAGGAATCAGACAGATGGCTTCTAATTCCAGCTGTCACAACTCTGGAAAATTACTTCTCTTAAGCCACAGTTTTCTAATCAGTAAAATGGATGTGATAAGTGTGCTTGCTTAGTAAGTTCACTGAGTGTTAGATTAATGCATGTAAAGTGTTTAGCATGACCCAGTTTCATCATTCAGTAAATATTAGATTTTAATAACAAGAGCCAAAGCTTAGGGGTGAACTTAAATGGGATAAAGGAAGTGGAAGCCTTTCAGCCAACTATGATCTTAGATGCAGGTGTAGTTCAGGCACCTAAGTAATATGGTCTTTTCATGTGATTGAGTCTAAGTCCTTAGGCTGTGACAACAGGTATTGCCCACAAAGCCTCCAAGTAGTCACGAATGTTTGCCAGCTTTAAGTTCGTATTTCCTTCAGACTCTTTGCAGGAGTAGGTGATGGATAAGGTTTGAGGTCCTGGGATATTGTAACTAAGTACAAGTTTATTACCATGTCTTTAATCATAATGTAGGTTAAATGTCAACACACTGAGAAAAACACAAATAGAATTTATGTCTACTGTGATCATGTTGGTTGCTCATGTTGGTTGCAGCAGTCCTCACCCTGAAGGGTTAGGGCCAAGTCTTCTGCTTTATCCTCCATTCCCATCACAGCATATCTGCTTAGACCCCACACTGTCTTCTCCAGGAGACTTTTCAGATTCTCCAGTGATGTCTTTAAATTAAAAAGCTGGCCATGGTATGCATAAAGCTACCCAATGACTTCCCATTGCATTTATATCAAATTGAAACCCATTCTTTGAGCCCATTTGGCCTACAGAATTTGGCTATTTCCCAATCCCAAAATTTATCCCATGTCATTCCTTTCCTAAACCCTTCTTTGCTCTCAACTGTAATCTAGCCACATAGACTTTTTTTCCTGTTTCTTGAACAAGCCAGGCTATTTCCTATATGAAGGCCATTGCACTTGCTTTTCCTTCTGCATAGAATGTTCTTTCCTTGCAGTTTCTCATGGCTTTCTCACTATTCAAGTTTCAATTAAAATATTTTCTTCTCCAAGAGGCCTGATTTAAGCTCCCTTTCTAAAGTAACTAGGCCCTTTCTAATTAATATCAACCTTATTTTTCTCACAGCCCAATATCTCTATCTGCAATTATTTGCTTACATATGCATGGTTCTTCTTTCTCCATTAAAAAAAGCAGTCTATGGAGAACAGGGATCTTATTTTATTCACCATTTATCACTAGTTTATAGAACAGTGACTTGCTCATGGACTTTATTCAGCACTGACTAATAAGGTTTAGAACTTTGCTATCTTCAGAGCAATGATCTATTATATAAACCTTTAATTCACACATGGTCACCCTGCATTTCACCTTTCTGGTAACACTACAGTCTTCCCTTGTGCATTTGCTTGGTGAGGGAGGGAGAGGTGAGACACTTAGTAACCCTTAGATGGATCCTAGAGATTTCACCAGAAGAGCCTCACTTTTAGACAGTGTTGCTTGGAGAAATCTGGTCCCAGAAAACATGAAGACCTCTCTATATTCTTTGAGTTTCTCCTATGATCTTCAAGCAATTCCTACAACTGTTTTTGTTTCACATTGTTTTATCTGTACATTCTTCATTTGTGCATTACCAAGCCATTCCTCATAATCATATTTATTCTTTCCCACTCTCATTTGCATTTTCTATGCCCCTCAGTGGAATCTCCTAATAATTTAAGCAAGAAAAATATAGCAATCAACATGAATTTCTATCATGCCTAATTTCCTTAATTCAAGTAGCCATTCATTTATTTACTCAACAGATATTTATTGAGTGCCTAGTATACTGTGTCATATACTGTTCAAATCCTTGGGACATACTAATGAATAGAATAAAGTTTCTACCTTCAAATAGCACACATTCTGATAGGTTTATTCAGTAATTATTGAAGTAATAAAGAAGAGTTCAGAATGTCCCATATAAGAAATGAATGGAAGAAAGATATTTTTACTGTTTCTTTTCCTTTGTTCATTTATGCATTTAATCAATAAACATTATTGTGTGTCTTTGCTGGGCATGAGGCTTGACTGTTGAGGAACCAAGATGCATATTAGTATCCCTGATCACAAGCAGCTCACAGTCTAATAGGGGCACAAAGCTGTCAAGTGTCCAATAAGATACAGTGTGAGCTTATCTCTTCTTACGGAAGAGGTAAGAAATGGCTTGTGTGGGGACAGTGCACGATAGGGAGGGCTTTGTTCCACAAAATCTTCCAAGAAGATGAGTTTCAAAGATTAGAAGAAAATGCTCAGATGGCAAAGGAAAGGAAGTTTATTCCAGATTTCCAGATGGAGAAGTTGTTTGTCTTCTTCACTAGACTATGTACTTCCTGAGGTCAGGGTCTTATTTTGTTCACTATTGTATCTCCAGCACCGAGGACAGCACTAGGTACACACTGGTCTCTCATTAAGTATATTTGAATTAGCCCTCTAAAGTGTAGTATGATTTACTCTATTCAGAAGTCTATATTAAAACGCATAAATGAGTTTTTTTAAAGCTGAGATTTGTATGGAGACAATGAAAGGATTTCTTAAGATTGACAAAATTCAGTCCATAATGAGAATGATAAATAATTTACTATAAATTCATACTCAATCAATTGTAAAGCCTACCTAGTGGATTTAGATATCAATATATAGTTGTTCCTTACTAAGGAAGTGGTTTTAACCCATAATTAGTTCTTATTAATTGATGAGACTCTATTCTGGCTTAGTCATATCCTCTGTTTTATGTTGTAGGGATGCTCTTTTCCCACTGGGATAAGGCTTTCTTATTTCTGGTTGCTTAGTCTTTTCTTGTGCCTGAAGCCCTCTGACCCAAACAAAGCAATACACTCTGCAATGTGCTAAATGCATATCTGCTCGCCTGTGCAATATTGCAGTCATTTCTCTGTTAGGTCCCAAGATTTCTCTTACTCTCCTAAGCAATTGTATTCTCCTCACAAGATAGATGTCCCATCAATGTTGATTTTGAAAAGGAAGCAAGAATTACTTTGCTCATAAAAATCACTTTGTTTATGAAATATGAATTGCAAAGAGAACCTCTCTTCCTACCTGTCACTCCACAAGCATAGCACAGTAGTAAGAGCATAGCCTTCATAACCAAATACTTGGGTACAAATCCCAGCATTACTACTATCATTCCTAGGGCCTTTGTTTTGCTACTTCAGATTCTCTTCCATTTTTCACCACTCTACTCTCTACCAAGGGAGGCTGCTTCTATGGGTGTCTATGCATGGTATCAGGGATCTGTCCCCAGTTAAATTTAGTCAATATGAAGCTCCAGCAGGAAGGATTTATTCCCTTGGCTCTCCTTCTGTAAGATTTCCTATTGCTCTCTATGCCGCTTAACATAAGGTCTCTTCTCTTCTCCAGGATCCTCCCAGTCTGTAATCTCTTTCTCTATTTGGGATTCTGGTAAACTCTCCCTCTTGTGAGGATAAGGGGAAGGCCAAGGGCAGGGATGATGTCAGTTCCACTACTAGTAGACCCAGCTACATGCAGTAGCCCTTGAGGTGACCGTGTGCATCATCCATTAGTCCCTGTGTTAATAAACACATGTTGCCATTGTTTTCTGTTAGAATTCTTATGACATATTAACCATATGAGCCTAAGCCCAAACACCTCCTAGTGCTTTAGTTTTCTTACCTATAAAATAGGATTAATAATGGTATATATATTATGGAACTTTCGTTGGGATTAAAAATGAGAGAAAACCTTGGCACATAGCAAACACTCATGAAAAGCTAGCTTTTAGCACTATTATTATTCTCTTGCATGGTGATGCTTTTTGAGAAGCATGATTAAATAAATAGCACCTTGGCAGACTATCTTGCTGGACTTCATTTAGTCGCCTCAGTTCTAAAGCCATGTTCCTTGCACACCTGCCATGAACTAAAAGCCAGGAGAGATAATGAAGCATACAAAGCTAGATAAAAGCATACAAAGTTAGATATGGTTTCCAGCTTGCAAAGACCTCAAAAACTACCCTATAAAGTAGTAGGTACAAAATAGAAATATTAAAAAAATAGAAATATTTAAAAGCTGTTATGGGAGTTCATGTGAGAAGCAGAGGAGATTCCTAAGATAATACTGAAAGGAAATTTTCCAAAAAATGATAATTCTGGTGGAAGCCTAGAAAGAATTAAATATAGGGAAAAGAATATTGAACTCCCAAAGGTACATCTCCAAGAAAAATAAAAAACTGACAGATTATGAATGAATCGAGGAGAATGGTAGTAGTTCTGTTGAAAATTTTGGAGTTGATTAATGATAGGTTCATAGAAAACTTTGAGGGTGGGAAGCCAAGGCAATTAACCTTCTAGGAAATAAAAAAAAATGGTTTAAGAAAGGAAAGTAATCATAGCTGGGGGAATAAATACTTTGACCTCTCTGATTCTATGGCTCAGCTGTGGTAATGTTTAAATGGTACTAAGATTGTAAACACTACATAATCGCTTAACCTTAAATTAAGATATTGCTCTATTTGGGGGGTGGATGGAATAAAAGTTTAGAAGTGGTCTAAGAGGACAAAGGAGGCAGGTAATAGAGATAAATCATCATCTTCCACAAAAGGAAGTAGGTAAAAAAGGAAAAAAATTTAGGAATATCAGTATTAATATGTTATTTAAAAACAGCTAAAAAAGTTAAATGATGTTCTTCTGAAGAATAGGTACCAAGATTAAGGAAGAGTGATGAAGATAAAACTGTACTTCTAGATAAGTTTTGAGGTAGTATTTGAGTCTTAGAAAATATATACATGCATTATTAAATGCAAATAAATAGTAAGTGTGAAATTAAATAAACATCTTGCACCAAAGGGGTTCCATGAAAGGGGGAGGTTAGAGTGGTCCTGAAATGGTGGTTTGGCATCATATAATGGGCAATCTACAATACTATAGAGGTTGTGCTTCAAAACTCCAAATAACTAATAAAACAGGAGAAATACATTCAGGTTTCTGCTTTAGAGAGGAAATTCTAGAATACTTTTGAAAGTAGTTGGAGTGAAGAAGAAATGGTGTCAGGGAAAGTGGTTATGCTGGGTCAACAGAGAAACAATAAGCTTGTTATTTCAAACTTCTTATTCAATGTTGTTGGCAATGGTCTTAGAAAGTAAAGGCATGGGTGGAGATATTATCTTAAAGTTACAATCAAGAGAATTTGGTGATTGATTAGATGTGGGAAGTAGAAGAGAAATCAGAGTTGATGCAGAGGCATCTACATTTTGATGGCAAAGTTCTTTGCTTTTGTAGGAGGCATAATTAAAAGCGGACTTACAGAATGATGGTATGGTTTTGCAAACCAAGGCGCCTGCATTACATTCAATTAAAATGATGTTGTAGACATTGACACATACTATGTTGAAATTCAGGGAAACTCTGAGGCTGGAGATAAAGATTTTGATAAAAAATTATCCATATTAGTCTAAAGTTCATGAAAAATAAGAATTGATACTTAAAGCTATGGAACTGGATAAGATCACTTGGTGAGTGAACACAGACAGTGAAAAGACAAGGGCTGAGCCTTGGAGAGCTGCAAAACTTAGACATCATAAAAAAAAGGAGGAGCCAGTAAAGAAAAGATTGATGAAGCAAAAGAAAATCTTGGATATATATGATGTCACAGAAACCAGATGAAAGAAGTTTCAAGAAAGAAGGTGAACAACTACTGCAGGAAGTTCAAGTAAAATAAAAAATGAGATTTGACCATTGGAATTGGCAAGATGGAATAGTAGATGTGAGAGACAGAACTATTTATCAGAGTGCTCCAGGAAAAAAGACTGATTGTAATGGCTAAAGAGATCATGAGAACTGTAAAGAAAAGCAAAAACTTGGGACTGTAACTAGCTGTTTCTTTTTCAAATAGTAGATAATACGGCATGTTTATATGTCAATAGTAGCGATCGTATGGAAAGTAATACATCAATGATTCAAGAGTAATAAGAGAAGAAGTGTGGTTTAATGCATAACAGAAAAGGCTGGTCTTGGATAGAAACCCAGGTATTCCAACTGTTAAAACAGGATAAAAGGAAGAACATAGATCCACACAAAGATGCATAGATTGATTTGATGGAAGGAAGATGAGGTGGCTCTTGTCTGACTGTTTCTATCATCAAAGAGAGAATTATTGAGTATGAGAAGGATGAGGTTGAAAGTATAAGGAGAGACAATATTAAAAAAAACCAGAAGGGTAAGAGAAAGGAAAAGTGTATCATAGACAATTGAAATGCAAGGACTATAGGTTCAATCGAGTTTATAGTCATTAATATTTGTAAGACTAGTCATCATAATTTTCTTTTTCTCTAGCCAAACTCAGTTGCTGCTGTGCAAAAACAGAATAAAAGGAAAATTGGCTTGAAACAATGTTGGATTTTTTTTTCAGTGAGTGTAATGGAAGGATGTGTGCAAGGAATTTGAAGGGATATGAATTGTATGTACAAATGAAAAGATATGTCTCTAATTGCAATTGAATAAAGGGATATAGAATTTTAAAATAGTTATTAGCATAAAGAATTTCAGAAAGTAACTTGTTTCAGAGAAATGTATAAGGATAGACATTTTGAAATGTTACAATTCTGATGCTGCACTGCGGAATCTAAGCTAGATAAACAGGGAAGTGAGTATATAAAGAGCCTAATAAACTGTAAAACATGGTGATTTAATGGATTAGCAGCTCCAAAGATCTGAAAATGTTGTTAAATTGGGGCTTCCAGAGTATGTGAGCTAGAAAGACAGGAGATGGAGGTCAAAGAGTGGTATGCTGGAAGACAAGATTTTGGGAACATGTAGTTAAAGAAAAAAGGTATTTATTGTAGAAAATTTAAAAAATACCACTCTGTAGAAAAACATATATACTATGCATGTTTGTATGTATGGGTGTGTTTCTGAAGTTACTTTTCGTCATCCGTTTATCACTGTATCAATGATAGAAGATTTAATTAGTGTAACTTTATTATATCTAATAGTACAAGTTCTGCTGTTTATTCTTCCTTTTTAAAATATCTTAGAGAGCGGGTGCCTGGGTGGCTCAGTGGGTTAAAGCCTCTGCCTTCGGCTCAGGTCATGATCTCAAGAGTCCTGGGATCCAGGCCCGTATCTGGCTCCCTGCTCTGCAGGGAGCCTGCTTCCTCCTCTCTCTCTGCCTGCCTCTCTGCCTACTTGTGATCTGATCTCTCTCTGTTCAAATAAATAAAATCTTTTTTAAAACTTAATTAATTAATTAATTAATTAGCTAATTAATTAAAATTATCTTAGATAGGGACGCCTGTGTGGCTCATTAGGTTGAGCATCTACCTTCAGCTCAGGTCATGATCCCGGGATCGAGTCCCACATTTGTTCCTTGCTCATCAGGGAGCCTGCTTCTCCCTCTGTCTGCAGCTCCCCTTGCTTGCACTCTCTCTTCTCTCTCTATCTGACAAATAAATAAATAAAATTTTGAAATAAATAAATAAATAAATAGGTAAAAATAAAATTATCTTAGATAGTATTAACCAGTTATTCTTCAAGGTAAAATTTTAAGTAATCCAAAATAGGCCATTGGTATTTTGCTTAGAATTTCAATACATTTATTTTATAATAATAACTTTCCTTCAATGGTGTAGCTTCTTTGTTTAGTTTTTAATGTTATTTTAGAAAAAAATTTATAAAAATGCTTGGAGGAATGTTATAATTTTTAAAAAAGATAATTTAAATAAATATTGAAAGCACAATAGCTAGTAGGTTATTGCTAGTGTTAAACCATAGTTTTTTGTTTGTTTGTTTATGGGTTTTTTTGTATAGCTATTTTGAATTAGATGAACTTAGTGGGTGGTCTTAGAAATTTTTTGGTTAGCTGACTTGGATTTTCTAAGTATCAATTTATATAAAATATAATAATTTTCTTTTCTCCTTTCCAGTATTTAAAGCTTACACATACTTTCAATATTATTTTCATTCACTAAAATTTCCAGATCATTTTGGATACTTAACAGTGAGACCAGATATCCCTAAATTATTCTTAACCTCACTGGGAATGCAAAAAAGCCACTTTAGGTATGGATATGTTTTATAAACTGGGAAAGAAAAAAGTTATTAGTCCATGATTCCTCTTAGAAATCAAATCTCCAACTGTTACAAAATGAACAAACCAGCTACATGCAAAACTCTCTAGGTTTTTTAAGGTACGTATAGATTGAAAAAAGACCACAGTTCTCCACTTTGTCGTTTATCCATGCCCCTTTGCACTGACACTGTTGCAGCACCTCCCCTCAAGAGGAGTCACTCTCCCTGCCTCTTAAATCTGGGCTGGCCTGTGACCTGCTTTGGCCAACAGAACATGGAAGGAGAAATGTGCTGGTTCTGAGCCTGACTGAGCCTTCAACAGGAAGGACAAAGAACTTTCTTAAACATAACCCTGAGAAGTGTGTGTCTAAGTAAAATGATATGTGTCAAATTGCAAATGAATAAAAGGATGTCGAATTTTATTAGTATAAAGAATTTCAGAAAGTAAGTTGTTTTAGAGAAATGGATAAGGACACATTTTGAAATGTTACAAAAAATTGTCAGAACTTGGACTCCATTTGCAAAATCATTTCTCTTCTGAAAGGAAAAAAGGATTCCCTAAAACTAATGATTCATGAAAATATTCCAAGGGTTTTAAAATTATAGGAGATAAAAAATTCTTTCTTCATTTGTTTCCATCAGGGGGCATATTGACAGTCTCAGAGGGGTAGCACAAGAACTTAGCTTGTGTGACAGCTCTCATTCCCTGAAATGGATGTTTCAGTTTTAGCAACATAATGCTCACTATGGCTTTTTCTTTTTTTACAAGTGACTTTGGCTTCACGATTGAAAAACTCCCATTTTAATGTATCAGGTTTATGTCTCCTCATTAGTGTTTGGCAAGAAAAATCAGGCAACACATGTACTCAACTCATAACAAGTTTATGAATTTGTATTTTAATCCACTTCTGGGAAAAGACAAGCAGCCAAAGATCCAAATGATATATTAATGGTCTAAATTGTACTTTAATTCATCTTTTCCCAACACATGAGAAGTAATGAGAACCTAACTAGGCATTCCATAAGTCTTTTCAGCTAACACTGGTTTACACTTGAGGTCATAGACCATCTCAGTAAAATCTCAGATTCCACATTTTCCGTGGTGTCTGAGCCCCTGCTTCAATATCAGGAATACTTGTATCTTAATATCCATCAAAGGCTTGTTCTTGTATTTTTGTTGTTGTTACAAAAATTAGTGTTTTCTGCCTAGGTTGCAAATAAATGTAAAACAGTATTTATGGCTTCAAATGAATATCATTTGATTTGCTGAAATATTTGTGTTGGTTATACTTTGACTTATTCTAGAGAGGATTAAAAGGTTTTATCTAAGGACACCAAGCATTTTGGAAGTCTGCCTTTTTATAAACATAACATCATCATTTAAAAGAGCCTTTATAGTTTTCCTATATCTCCTGGGAAATTAACTGTGATAAAAAATGTTATTAGAATGAAAAAGACCATATATTGTATGATTCCCTTTATATGAAAAATCTAGAAAAAGGAAATCTATAGAGGCAGAAAGTAGATTAGTGGTTGCCTGGGGCTGGGGGTGGGAACAGGGATGACTGCAAATGGGCACAAGGGATCTCTTTGGGGTGATAAAAATATTCTAAAACTGGAGCGTGTTGCATAGATCTGCAAATTTACTAAAAATCATTGAACTATACATTTAAAACTTGAGGGTGAATTTTATGTTATGTAAACTATACCTCAGTAAAGCTGCTATTTTTTTAAAGCATGTGTTACTAGAGAAACTTAAAACAATTATTTATAACATTTTATAATTCCTAGTGAAACAATACGGGGCTCCACATAAGAAAGCTTGCAATTACTAAAACACGTCACACTTGGGCTGAAATAAGCCTAATTCTTCAAAGGGCTCTCTTAGCTTATTCTGCCCATTCTAGATGCCAGAATCATGACTTTATTGCCAGTTGGGTCCATTCTGGATGTATACAGTAATACCTGGAAAGACTGTTTAAACTTTAACTTCAGAATACTTCCAAAGTTTTAACTGAGAATGCTGAACGTAACAAATGAATTGAACCATGTCCAGCAACATGATTATACACACCCAAGCAATGGAATTCTGATATGAGTATTCCATTTCCTTATCCCTAAGGAGCTGATAAAACTCTTAGTATAATGTGAATTCAATAGCAGCAGTAATAATAAAAAGTTTAAAAAACAATGGATAATATTCACTGAGTGTTTACCATGTGCCAGGCATTGTTAAGTGCTTAGCAAAATTAGTCTCAGTTCACACAACAACCTTGAGAAGCAGGTGTTATGTCCATAGTGTAACAAGAAACTGAATCTTACAAAGGATAATGTACCAGTGTCACAAAGTAAGTAGATGGCAGGGCTAACATTTGGATCCGAGTCTGTGTCCATTGTGGAGTGGTTAAAAAATAGACTTTGTGGGAAGGCACCCTGGGTGTGAGTGTGGTTGCCCCATTCTCGAGTTGCATGTCTGAGGTGGTTATTCACAATGCTTTCAACACCTACATTTACAAAATGAGGATAATAATGCTATCTAACCATTATACATTTTTGAGAGAATTAAATAAGGTAATGAATATAAAAGCTCCTAATATTTTGCTAGAACATAATGGCTTCTTAATAAATGATACCTAGTAGTATTAATAGCAGGGGTAATTAGTATTCACCTTAGAAGAAAATACATATTTGATAAAGGAATATATTAAATTTATTAATCAGGAGTGTTAGTTTGGGGCACTTGTGTGGCTCATTCACTTAAGCGTCTGCCTTCCACTCAGGTCATGATCCCAGGGTCCTGGGTCAAGCTCCACATCAGGCTCCCTGCTCAGTGCGGAGTCTGTTTCTCCCCCTGCCTCTTCCCCCCAGCTTGTGCTCTCTTTCTCACTCACTTTCTCTCAAATAAATAAATAAATAAATAAATAAATAAATAAATAATTTAAAAAAAAAGTGTTAGTTAACTAAATTGTAACTCTTGGACAATCCATATAATAAAATATAAACAAGAGACAGTAAAATTTCAACCAGCCATCAAGTACCTTACAACTACCTCTTACCTCTTCTGTTTCATTATTTTATCCTGTCACCTACATCGTTTTTGTAATGATGTAGTTCAGAGTTAAATATTGAGTTGTAATTTCCTGACAGTCTATCACCAATTACTATATATCAATAATTCTAATCAATTTTTAAAATAATTTCATGAAGCATGTTGTCCATTAGGAATTTTTTTATTTTAGCAGATTTTTTTTATTTTACTAAAAATCCTTTCACAATATATTTCTACACCTAAATAGCCATACTTTGATCACTTAACTTTCAACCTTAAGTTTTATATCCTATGTTTTTATCCACTCTAAGAACCTTTGTTTTTTAACTTAAACATTTGGCTATTTACACTGATTGTAATTACTTAATTTTTTTAATTTATTACTGTGTGTATTAGTTCTTTCGGGCTGCCATAACAAAATACCACATACTGGGTGGCTTAAACAATAGAGATTTATTTTCTCACAGTTATTGAAACCAGGAGTCAAAGATAGATCAAAATGTCGATGTCAGCAGGGTTGGTTTCTTCCGAAACATTCCTCCTTGGTTTGCAGGTACCCCTTTCTCACTGCGTCTTCACATGGTCTTTTCTCTGCATAGAAACCCCGAGTGTGTCTCTGTGTGTCCAAATATCCTCTCCTTATAAAGTCAGATTGGATTAGAGACTAATGGGCTTGTTTTAGCTTAATAACTTCTTTAAAATCCCTATGTCCAAATACATTCTCTGAGGTACTGAGAGATAGGGTTTCAACATAGGAATTTTGAGGGGACACAATTCAGCCCATAATACTATCATTATATTATATATTTTTCTATATATTTACTACTTTCTTTGATTATCATTCTATTCTTTCTCTCTGACCTTTTCAGTTAGAGTCACTTTCTTTTGCCTGAAATACAGTTGACACTTCAACCATATAAGGGATAAAGGTGCCAAGCCCACCCCAGAGTCAAAAATCTGCATATAACTTTTGACTCCTCAAAACCTTAACTAATAGCCTACTGTTGACTGGAAACCTTACTGATAACATAAACAGCCAACTAACACATACTTTATATGTTGCATGTATTACATACTGTATTCTTACAATAAAGTAAGCTAGATAAAAGAAAATATTAAAATCATAAGGAAGAGAAAATACATTTACAGTGTTGTACTGTATTTTTTTAAAAAACATATCCACATATAAGTGGAGACATGTAGTTCAAACCCATGTTGTTCAATAGTCAACTGCACATCCTCTAGGATTTCTTTGAGTAAGAGTCTTTTGTCAGTCAAGGCTCTCATTTTTTGGTCTGCAAATGTCTATATTTTGCTCACTCGAAAGATGTTTTCTCTGGGTTTATAATTCTGGAATCATTCTTCTTTTCTCTGGACACATTAAAGATTGTTTTTACTCTTTTTTGATTTCTCTGCTCTATGTTGAGGCCATAAGTCCTAGTCTCTCTACCTGAAAGCTGGATTTTTGTCTCCTGTCACCTCCAGCAGCCAAGATCATGAACCCTTGCTAAGATTCCCTGCAGCTGGGCACATGCCTGCAGGACAAAGATGGCTCTAGGGCCCTGCTTTCCTTTCTGGAAATCTATTTTCACTTAGTTTTTAGGCTCCAAATATTCCTTATTTTCTTGACAGTGCATCAATGCATGTTAGAAGTTGCTTTTTACATTTTATCCAGAATTTATTTTTGCTTTCAGCAGGAAGATAAGTTACAATATTTGGTATGCCGTTCTGCTGAAAAAATGAGGCTGGTCCATCTCATTTAAAGAGACACAGAGACAGAGGAAGGTTTTGTTGTTGTTGTTGTTGTTGTTGTTGTTGTTGTTTCTTTTTCTGGTAATAGAGTTCCATTTTAGAGGTGCCTGGGTGGCTGAGTTGGTTAAGTGTCCGACTCTTGGTTTCAAATCAGGTTATGATCTCAGGGTCATGATATCAAGGCCTATGCTGGGCTCTGTGCTCAGCTCAGAGTATGCTTAAAATTCTTCCCCCTACCTCCCTCCCCCCCTACACTGTTCCTCCCTCCATGCTCTCTCTTTCTCAAATAAATAAATAAATAAATAAAATATTTAAAAACGTAGTTCCGTTTTTAAAGTAGAGGACTTATTTGGGATTTTTTTTTTCTCTATGTGCCTGCATGATTTCCCTTAACATCAGGAGCAGTTTTGATGGAACAAAGATTTCAAGTACCTTAAGGACTGTGTATGAAACATTGATAGTTCTAGTGCATGGCCTTGATTAATAGGGATAGCAATATTAGGTATGGGTTTAGTAGTGTAAGAGTCTCAAGAAGTCTCTGAGTTACTGTCCATTTAGAATTTGTGCTGTAAAAGCTAAAACTATGTGGCTAAAAGCATGGAGAAATCTACAGAAATTTAACTTGGAGTTATGTGGTGGAAACGAGAAGGACCAAGGGCTGAACCTACGTAAGACTAAGCACAGGAATGACAATGCTAACTCCTTGAGCCATATCTATGGGAAATGGTACTAATCCATCACCCCACTTCCTCTCCTTAAGCCAAGCACATGCCCCTGAATCCTTCTCGGCACAGTATCCTTAGGACCCAGTGCCAAACAACTACAGGAGGCAGAAAGATGCAATTTAGCAAAATAACAACCAACAGTACCTTGTGGCTTATTCTTCTGTTTTTTTCAGTTGGGACATTATTAGCAACATGTTTTCTCAGGGGCAGTAGGGAAAAGAATTCTTTCAGTTTTCTCAGTTCACCTTTTTAGGAGCTCTGTTAAGGTAACCCATGTTAGTGCTTCCTGTAATTGACTACACAGAGACCCAACAAGTAACCATCTACTGATTGGTGGAGAGGAAAAGGAAGGCTTGTTTACAGTTTCTTCCAAATGTGGAACTTTGCCATGAAATTCTGCACTTTGAACTAGATCTGGAAATAAAGACATTAAGAACTTTTCCAGTTACAGTACGTTTTTTTTGTTCGTTTGCTTGCTTTGTGTTTTCTCTTAGAACTCGAGATCACTGTCTGTTGGCTTGATGGAGAAAAGCCTACAATTTTTCCACTGGCTTGAGCTGGTTTCCATTTATGGGCCTTGGTGCCAGCTATTGCCTCCTGAGAGGCTCTTGCTCTAGATCTTTACGTGCCTGACTTTTTCTCATCCTTCAAGCTTCAAGTCTTGGTTTAAACTGACCTCTTCAAGGTCTTTTCTGATTACTGAAAGTAGACTTCACCAGCAACAATTCATTCTCTTGTCAACCATGTTCTTTATTTTTTTTAATTTTTTATTTAAATTCAATTAATCAACATATAGTAGTACATCATTAGTTTTGGATTTAGTGTTCAATAATTTATCCATTGTGTATAACACCTAGTGCCTGTCACATCATGAGCCCTCCTTAATGCCCATCACCAACTTATCCATCCCCCCACCCACATCCCCTCCAGCAACCCTCAGTTTGTTTCCTGTAGCTAAGAGTCTCTCATGGTTTTTCTCCCTCTATGATGACATCATTTTCTAGTCAACCATGTTCTTTACTTGCTTTGTGGCATTTATTACTCACTGGAAGTATTTTTTTTTTCCTTTTTGTGTCTCGTCTGTCTCCCCTCACCAGAACATACAGGGTACTCACTGCCTTGTATCCTTGGCACCTACCACAGTATGTAACATGTAGTAGGTGCACAATGATATTTATGCAGGAATTATATGAATGATAAATATGTACTTGCTCTTACATATGAGAAATATGAATGAGAAATATGTACTTGACCTATGGACTTAATTTGGAAGGTGACTTTAATTTATAAAGAGATTTTAATTTTATAAAGAGATTTTTTTGACTCATGGTAATGAGAAGGGACCAATTTATATCTTTATAAAAGAAAATACATAAGAATTGAGATGGAAATATGATGTAGTGATTAGAGAGACACATGAACTTGGGTTTTAATCTCAATTTTTCCATTACTAACTGTGAGACTATGAGTGAGATACTCAAACTCTTTGTTCATCAGTTTTCTTATCTAAAGAGATTATGACAAGGAGAAGACAATAAGATTGGGGGGAAAGGAAATAAATTAATGTTGTACAAACACTTAAAATGTCTGCCTTTTGGAAGACCTCTGTAAGTTATTTATTGATATTGTCATATAAAATTACTGTAAATGTACATTATATGCCTGTGAGTTAATTTTTCATGAATTTCTTCATGTGTCAGGAGTAAAGAATCATACCTACTTCATAGGACCATGGTGAGGGTGAAATGTAAAGCACTTAGAATAGGGTCTGGCACATGTAACACTCAAAAACTGTAACTTTTATCATCATATGCAATATATTCAAATGACCTTTATTCATTTACTCTTTCCATTCTCCATCTTTTTGTTTGTGCACTACCAGACCGTGATTTTTATTCGTGACAGAAATTCTCATGGGCAGGAGATATCAGGATACATCGACTATGCCCACAGGCTAAAGGTTGAAGATTTTGAAATCTACTTTAGTGGAAAAAGAAGGCTTCTTCCAAAACCCACAGATATGAGGTAAATTTTATGTATTTCTCATACCTTCAGTAAGAGAACAAGGTCCTCAGAGGCATGGGAAAAGATTCTTATTTTATGTTCTATATTGTGCCTAGAGTAGAATATATATACATACAGATGTATATATGGAATGTGGTGAGAGTGGCTTGAATAAAATATTTAAAGAATTTAAATGGGCAATGAACATAGATGCACGTTTTCCATCAACAACCTGATGAAGAGAACTTTTCAGAGATGAGATAAATAAATTCTCAGTGACTTTCCCTTTAAATGATAAATAGATCCTAAAAATGGCTAATTTCATAAGGCTCTTGGATTACTTGGGATTTGTTCAGCCTAGGAGCCTCAAGAACAGTCCACCTGACACATTCTCCCCCCTCTTTTCTTTGTCCACCAACCAAAGTACAAGCCTTTGCCAACCTTGTCCTCATTTACTCTCATTACTGGCCTATTCTGGGATTCCTTCCCACCCATCATTCTTTTTAGTATTGACCCCTACCTCTTCCTCTGGAGACCTCATCTTATCACATGTAATCTCCTTACTATCAGTTTACTCACAGATCAACCCTTCTATCTCCTTGGGAATAGGTCTTAAGCTAAATTTTTAATTCTTTTACTTTCCATAGACTCCAGAAATGGTAGCAGCATTCTACTTGAACTGTCCTCTATATCCAGATTGTTTGACACTTGTAACAACACTCTCCTCCTTTGACATTCCTGCTGTTTTTTTATCCATCCTTATTGCTATTATCCAAAGATTTCTTAACCCATGACCACCTTAATGGACCTACCCTTTATCTGATCCCACTTAGATGCATGGCATATCATTTAATTTCTCTCTATAATAATCTTTTTTTGTGCTTTGGCTGTATCTATCCTGCTAACTTCAAGGATAGATTGATAAAGACTGTTTTTTTCTGCACCTCTAGTTGAATTCCTGGGCTATGCTGGAAGAAATTTTAGGACATTTCACTAAGGTATGGATATTCAAAAATATTCTAAATCTTCACCACTCTCTCAAGATCTTTGTTGTCAACTGCTGACACTGACTCCTCTCAGTGTATGATTTGCCTCACATTTCACAGATTACACTGAGTCTAGACATAGAAACTACCAACTGATCTGTCTCTTTTGTCAACCAAAACAGACTTCCTCACTAGCCAAGGTTCCTTTTTGTTTATTTTCAGTCACAATTCCATTCTGGCAACCATTGGCCCTTGGGCCCACCATCCACATTCAGAATATGACTTCTCCTGACTCCTGGCACACTACCATGCTATCTTGTCCATTAGCCCACCTCTCAGAGGGCCAATTTTGCTGCAAACTGGTACACATTCTTCCAACATAGCAAGACCTACATTTCCCCAAGAACCATGAGGGAATATATGCCATAAGAATGACTTGGGCTTTTTCCCTGTGACGTGTCTGAAACAACATAAGTCTGACCTTAGGTGGCTGTACCTTCTGCTTTTAGAAATAGATTTATTTCTTGAAAAAAACATTAATAGTTCATTCTTACCAAGTGAAATATTTCTTTTATACATGCATCTAGTCTCACAAAATTTTTATAGATTCAGAGAAAAAATAACTACTTGTTCTGTTTAGAGCTAATTTATTCAACTTGTTTTTGATGCTTTCCATCCTTCTTTCCTCTGAAGCTATATTTCATCTGTTCCCATTTTTTAAAAAATTCTCAAACTCACTTTCTTGACTGACTCCTTTATCTTGCCTCTAAACATGCTGAAGCCATTTCTATTTAAAAAAGAAAAAGAGAAGCCATTTCTATTTTAAAAAATTATTTCTATTAAAAATCTCCTTTTGCACTCCAACTCTTACACTGCCTCTCTTTTGGTTTTCAGCTAAGCTCCTCAAAACAGCAAGTGTCTCCAATTCTCACTAATCATGTAGGCCCTAACCCATGGTAATTAATTCTGTGCCACCATTATTCAAATGGAACGACTCCTGCTAACATTATTGGTGACTGCCAACTTCGAAATCCCATGGATTATTTCCAGTTCTTCTCTTACTTAACTTCTCTACAGTATTTGATTAGTGTTAATTAATCATTATGCTGAGTAATTCTTTCTTCTCAAAACTATTCAAATACTCTTTTTATTTTCAGAATCCCTCACTGAACTCTCCCCTTGTTTATTTTGTACATGTTGGCATTCATCAGAGTTCATCCTTAGATTTCCTTTCTTACCATCTACATTCTCCTGGGTGATTTGATCACCTTTCTAGAGGGGAGCTACTCTTCATATTTCATGTTCAGTTATCCTACTGCTTACTTCAGAGAACCTTCTGTGTATCCTATTAGCACCTAAAACTTATTTTCAAAATTAAACTCATCTTAATCTCTGTAGTTTGCTATTGCTTCTGTATCCTCCATCTTGGCAAATGGCACTGCCTTTGCAACAGAAGGCAAATCCAAATGTTATCCTAGGCCTCTTCCTCTCTACCACCACTCCATAACTAATAATTTACTAAAAATACCAGATTCTGTAACCTTAACATCTTTGTTTATATTAAAGCAAATATAAGATGTGTCATTTCACCTACATGAATTGTTCATACTACTATTTCAGTATGAATCTTTATCTGATAACATTTTAACAGAAAATTCCTAACAAATAATTCCTTAATATCCTCTAACACATAGTTAGTCATTATTCATATTTTATTGATTGTCTTAAAGTTATCTTTTTGTGGCTGACTTGACCACATCAAAATCCAAATAATATTGTGTTTTCTTATTCTATCTTTTGTAATTCTTTTACTATATAACAGACCCTTCCTTCTTTTTTATTTTTTTATGCTGTTCATTTGTTGGAGAAACTATATCATTTATCCCAAGAAATGTCTCATATTCTAAATGTGACTGATCACTTCATGCTGTTGTTTTACATCCTACCTCTATCCTATTTCCGGTCACCTGGCGTGATAAAATTCAGTTTCAACCTTTTTATTATTTTTTCTTTTAGGTAACAATTTTTAATAAGTGAAGCTCAAGGTGAGCTCTTGATCAGTGAGTTCAGGTGGTTTCAGTCTGATCACTCCTCACTACATCACTCCACTCCACTCAAATGGTTTTAGAATACAGTAACAAAAGCTACCTAAATGTTTTTACTGAAGGTTGTATAATGGTAATTGTCTAATTCTAGCATTCATTCTGCATTATTTAGCTAGAATTTTTCTGTAGAGAATAACTTTCCTCATCACTTAATTGGTTACTGTAAAATAGAATTCAGTGCATGCAGAAAGACAAAATAAATATTTGATTATTTCCTTAAATTATGGGAAAAAATGCAAAGCCAAAAGTGCAATAGAGTACACAGATAATGCCAAATTGTTTTTAAAGTGGTTCTACCAATTTGTACACACCAGAAGTACTGTGTAAGTGTTCTAGTTAACAAACATTTTTTCCTCACTGCCCTGAGTTATAAATGATCTCTCATTGTGTAATTTATCAGATTGGGCCTCTTTCATTGGTTGATCAAATTTCCTTTCTGTGAATTATCTATTAAGACTTTCCCTCATCTTTTCTATTGTATTTATTTCTTCTTATAGATTGTGAGTTCTTTTTTTTTATTTAATTTTATTTTTTCAGTGTTCCAAGATTCGTTGTTTATGTACCACACCCAGTGCTTCATGCAATACATGCCTTTCTTAATAATCACCACCAGGCTCACCTGCCCCCCCCTCTCTAAAACCCTCAGTTAGTTTCTCAGAGTCCACAGTTTCTCCTGGTTCATCTGCCCTTCAGATTCCCCCCACTTCATTTTCCTTTCCTTCTTCTAATGTCCTCTGTATTATTCCTTATGTTCCACAAGTAAGTGAAACCATTTGATGTTTGACTTTCTCTGCTTGACTATTTCACTCAGCATAATCTCCTCCAGTCCTGTCCATGTTGATACAAAAGTTGGGTATTCATCCTTTCTGATGGCTGTGTAATATTCCATTGTATATATAGACCACATCTTCTTTTTTTTTTAAGATTTTATTTATTTGACAGAGAGAGATTACAAGTAGGCAGAGAGGCAGGCAGAGAGAGAGAGGAGGAAGCAGGCTTCCCGCTGAGCAGGGAGCCCAATGCGGGCCTCGATCCAAGGATGCTGAGATCATGACCTGAGCCAAAGACAGAGGCTTTAACCCACTGAGCCACCCAGGCGCCCTAGACCACATCTTCTTTATCCATTCATCTGTTGAAGGGCATCTTAACTCTTTGTGAATTCTTTTTATTTTTATCTTTTGGACATTGAGTAATCATTTTCCTTTCGTATATATTGAAAATATCATCTTCCCTTGTGCAATTCTCCTTTCACTTCCTTTACATTGACTTTTGATAGAAGTCACAAGTTTTGATAGATTAATACATTTTACTAATCTTTTCATCCACGGTTTGCATTTTTTGTGTTTTGTTTAATCTCACTCTACCTTTATGCAGGGCATAAAAATATTATCCTATAGAGTATAGTTTTACTTTTTATTTTATATCTTTAATGTATCCAGATTTAACATTATATATGACGATTAATTGGGTACAGGTCCACTTTTTATTATTGTTTTCCTAAATGACTAATTTGTCCTAGAACACTTATTGAAAAATGCACTATCTTCTCTCTCACACATGCACCACCATTTGTGTCTTAAGTTAGGTCCTGTATGTGTTTATTTCTGGGATCACTCTTTAGTTTTATTGGTCTTTCCTTGAAATAATAGAATCTTGGTCATTTGGTATATTTTAGTAATAGTTTTTGAAATAGAGACAGTTTTTCTTCTTCAGGAGTATCCAAGCTGTACTTGTCCTTCACTCTAACATATAAATTTTAAAGTCAGCTTGTGAAGTTCACATACACACACACACACACACACACACACACACACACACAAGTTGGAATTTTGATTGGAATTGCTTTCAAGTTTTGGCCAATATACAATTAACTGGCATCTTTATGATATTCAGTTTTCCATTTATTTACTTAATTTATTTATACCTTTCAAAATTTCTTTTAATAATATTTTGTAAGTTTCCTAATTAGTGAGTTTTATCATTTTTTTTCTCATAGGTGCCAGATCATTTCTGAGCTTTTAAACAAAGTTAGCTCTATTCTAATTATCCCACTGGATAATTTTTACCACATGAGTTTAATTTAAGCCATCTATCAGAATCAAACTTCAGATTTTTCACTCAAGAGATTTCACACCAATAAATGACTAAACAGTATTACCAGGGGGGAAATGGGAAATATCTTTGATATATGTATTCCCCTACATAGTTCGATTTAGAACTAGAATAAAGACTTCAAAGATTCACTTACCTTTTGACGTGCTGTTCTATTCTGTGTAGTTCTGTGATTAGAATCCTGCCATGTGGAAAACAGAAATATTGACAGCTATGGCTATGAGGCAACACAACAGAAGAGAGGGCCCTGAGAACTTGAGGTCTTAGTTCAGACTCCATCTGACCATGTGTTTAAGATTCGGTACCTTCCTGTCAGCATATGTGAATACCTCACAAGTGAATAGCATGTTGCAGTGTAGGGAGTTCACACTTTCCTACAACAACTTAGTGAAATAGGTTCAAGATGCATTATTACCCTCTGAGAGAGAAAAAGCTAGAGTAAACCACTTGCCAAAGTTCATGAGAGAGAAACAGGGGTGAGTGAGAACAAGTTCTTAGGAATTACAATTCACTGCTCACCTCCAGAATACTGTTCTGAATTTAAAAGCTTTTGTAACCTGAACATGACTGCACTATGTAGAATCCTTGAGTTATATTCTGCCCCACGTTTAGCTGCTTACATATCCATATTTATGTATCCATATCATTTCCACAAAGATCTAAATTCTGCCTGTAGAACTCTACCTATCCCTCAAGTAGACTGGTCAGGAGGAAATGAAAAAGTTTTCTTTGTGTTTCTCTTTGGAGAGTCTATGAAATATTCATACCCTTGACCGAGGAATGCCCCTGAATATTAAAGCCTTGAGATATTATTATCGAATTTCTCTTGCAATCCCATTGTCTGTTTTATTAAAATGTTTAACATGCCAAACTTCTGAAGTTAGAATTTAAAGTTGTGTTTATCCTGTGCTTAAGTGTGTTCTCATGAAAGCATCTGGTTCTCAAGTTTAAAAGAGAAAACCTCTCAAGTTTAAAAGAAAAAGGAGTAAATGACTCAGTTCTTCTGCATGGGGTATAAAAATATTGCCTATTTTTAAGGTTATTAATATTGTTCCACATCTAAATTTGATGACTAATTAGTAGAATATCAGTTTAGTCTCTTCAACAGATATTTGCTGACTTTGAAAGAGAAGGAATACTTTGGGTGAAAAAGGATTCTGTTTGAGGGAGACTTTCCACAACCACTAGCTACTTGATATTCAAAGTGTGGTCCATGGACCAGTAACACCAGCAATAAAGCATCTCAAGCTCTACCCCGACCAGTGAATCAGAATTGGCCTTTTAACATGATCTGCAAAATTTCAATAGGCATATTAAAGTTCGAGAGGTATACTCTAGATCTGTGCTGTCCAGTAGAGTAGCCATGAGCCATATGTGGCTGTTGAGCTCCTAAATGTGATTAATTCTGAATTAAGATAATCTAAAAGTATAAAATACATACCTGATTTTGAAGATTTATCATAAAAATATTAACTATCTTATTAATAAATCTGCATTACTTATATTCTAAAATGATATGTTGGATATGTAGGGTTAAATGAGACATGTTATTAAAATTATTTTCACCTTTTTTTAACTTTTCTTTAGTGTGGCTGTTAGAAAATTTACAATGACATGTGTGGCTCATATTTATGACTCAATTCTCTCGATAGATAGATAGATAGATAGATAGATAGATAGATAGATAGATAGATAGGTAGATAGATAGATAGATCATTCTGGTCTACTTGTCCTCACCCCAGAGGTTCAGTCTCATCCTGCTCTTTAGAACCAGCATTAATCTTAGACAGGCATGATGTAAGAAACCGTAGACCAGAGATCACCAGTTAGTGTCTGGATGCAGACATGTTTTGTTTGGCCTACATGATATATTTAAAAGTTGTATCAGTGTTTGAGAAATAGGAAATGTGACATAAAATATATTGGATTTGCAGATTCTCTTAAAATCTAATAAGGTCTTCCCACACTGAGCCTGCATTCTCTCCTCACAACCATGATCTAGAATTTAATAGCAGCTGCCTCCTGAGATGGGCTCTGTTCTCACCAGATTAACATAGACATAGACTTGACCACTCACACATCTTGGCATCTACACCGTCCCCCTCAAGTCACTCATTTAGAGTACCTCCTGGATTCTCCCAAGCATTTGAGCCTTTGACTACTAGCCTAAATTACCATCTCAGATGTTAGAAGTTATATTTAATTTACATGAGATTCTAATTTATATTAGATTCTATAATTTATTAGATTCTATTAATTTATATTAGATTCTAATTTATATTAGAAGTTAGAAGTTACATTAGCCCAGTCATGCTCTCTGTTGTTCTCCCACTCTGGGTGAGTTTACGTTCAGCCCTTAGGCTCTCTTAAGTTCTTCCATACTACCGAGGCAAAGTCTAAGATAACTTTGATGCTGATAAAAATTAACTGAGCATTTATGTGGACAAGGTACTGAGCTAAATAATTTATATTCATTATTTCACTTACTCTTTACAACTGTCTTATGGCCTACGGGGTTTTTTGTTTGTTTTTTTTTTTTTGTTTTGCTTTGTTTTCATTCTAACATCAAAGAATGTGCATCACAGAGATGTTAATTTTCTTAACCCAAAGTTACACACAGAGTGATCTGCACTCACAACTAGAAATCCAGGACCAAAGAGAGACCTATGGAACACGAAATACCATGATTTTTTTAAATCAATACATGATTCTACTTTAGTACTTTGTTGTGAAAAGATATCATTTTCCCCTTTGGTCTCATATCCATATCCTAGTCATTGTCAGGTTGTATATTTCCTTTGCAGATGTGTATCTGACTTGACAAGACCTAATTTAGGATTGTTTTTCAGAACCTGAAGCCATCCCGCTATCCACAGTGAAGACTGGGGAATTTCAGCCATGCTGTACCCACCCTTGCCACTTCCTCCTTTCATTGAGCTGGGCAGAAAACTGCCCTTTGTACTTAACCAGGCTTATATTTTCAGTCACTATGAGTAAGAATTACAGTGTCCCACAGCTTTGTGTGTGGAAGAGCTCTGGACAGAACTAAAAGTGGCCTTTAATTGTGGCTTCAGCCTAAAAGTCTTTAGGGAAAAATTGGCCCTGACTTGTTGAACCTCAGTTATGCCCCAGGATACTTTTAGAATCTATTCATATCCTCTGAACTGTGGTTCACATAATTTTTGTAATATTTACTTGGAATTCTTATACAAATAAATTTAATTTTCCAGTACTTAACTCATTTCAATTTTCCTTTATCCCAAGCTAAACATTAAGTACTGTCTCTCATGGAAAACTCAAGGATGGAGAAGAGAGGTCCCCAAAGCTATATTCAGATGAACTTCTTCCTGCCTGTCTAGATAAAACCCAAATATACTGGAACTAACTTTCCCAGCCAAATTCCTACTGAAATATCTGCCTGCATTATTCTACAGTAGAATTTTATTCAGACCCTGTTTGGCTCATTGCTTAAAAAAAAAAATCAGAATAAATACCAGAATAATCATCCGGTAGTCTCTTTAATTGTCCAGAATGTGCTTCCCTGAAGATTATGCTCTGGGTAAACCTTAAGTGAATAGTTAGAGATCTGAGACAACCTCTAGTTCATTGACAACAATGACTATGATTATGACAGGCTGTTCTTTTTTTTTTTTTTTTAAGATTTATTTGTTCATTTGACAGAGACAGCGAGAGAGGGAACACAGTGGGGGGAATGGGACAGGGAGAAGCAGGCCTCCTGCAGAGCAGGGAGCCCAATCGGGGTCTGATTCCAGGACCCCCGGATCATGATCTGAGCCAAAGGCAGACACTTAATGAATGACTGAGCCACCCAGGCGCCCCTACAGGCTGTTCTTTTACACAGGACTTTTTTCCAACATTTAAAAATTTTGGTAAAATATATAGAACATAAAATTTACCATTTTAACCATTTTTAAGTGTACTCTTCAGTGCCACTAAATACATTTAAATTGTTGTGTAACCCTTCCAGTTAGTTATGGAGTTATCTTAATTTTGGAAAAGTTCTAAAACCAATACAGTAAATACCTATATACTCACAACCTAAACAGTCGTTGACATTTTTCAAATGTGCTTCAACTCTCTTTAGTATACTGCTGTGTATATACCATTTAAAAATAGATTGCAGATTTCATCCCTAAACACTTCACCATGCACCTCCTAAGAATAAGAACATCCTCCTATATAATATCACTGTTATCATACATAAGAAAATTAGTAATATTTCCTATTATCATATAATATGCAGCTCATATGCTAATTGTTTTAATTGTCTCAAAATGTGTTTTATAGCTGGTTTTGTGAAGTATCATCCAATCAGTGTTCAAAAATTGCACAGCTTATGCCTCTTGACTGTCTTTCATTCTAAGATAGCCCCATCCCCTGCATATCCCGATAAGATGGTTTTTTTTCCCTCTTGGTTATGACATTGACTTTTTAATGAGATAAAGCCAGTTGCTTTTTACATTGTCCTACATTCTGGTTTTTCTGATGTTTTTTTCCTTGTGGTATCTTTTGGCTTGTTTTTCTTGTCCTTGTATTTTCTTTAAACTGGGAGATAAGTTGAAAGGCTTGATTATATTAAGTGTAAATATTTTTTCACTAAGAACTCTCTATTGGTGAGTAACTACATATTGCATCATATCAGGAGGCACCTAATGTCAAGTTGTCCCAGTATTATTAATGCTCAGTTTGGCCCATAGTTAAAGAAGAATTGTTAAATATCTCCTCTAAAAAGATTTTAATTCTTTGGCAAATTTTTTATAGCAGCTAAACTAATATCAATTAACATTTATGTGTTTATACAAACTTAGTTTGTCTAATTTTCCTGTTCAAAATTTACATTTTTAAGAGAAAGGTTACCAGCAAATTAACCTTCATATCCAGAATTTTTTTCATTTAATTTACTAAATTAGAAGAAAAGATGGCATTTGCCATAACAGAATTTAAGTAGCGTTAAAGTTATAGTGTAGAGCTATCAGGGATCATAGACAGCTTCAGGTGTGCAAGTAAACTGCATCAAAATTGTGCTTGTTTATTGTTCAGAACCCAGAATCAGTTTCCTAGAGAAACTGTCAGCTTCCCAGGCCATTCTACAAAATGCCAACCCCATTATTTCTACTTAAAAAGTATTCTTTTCCGTTTCCATTCTGAATAAAATAGGAAGCCACTGGAGAGTTTTTAGCAGTGGAACGATGTGATGTGTATTAAATTTTTGCCCAATCAGGGACGCATGGGTGGCTCAGTCTATTAAGCGGCTGCCTTCAGTTCAGGTCATGATCTCAGGGTCCTGGGCTCAAGCCCCGCATTGGGTTCCCTGCTCAGTGGGGAGTCTGTTTCTCCCTTTCCTTTTGCCTCTCCCACCCTGCTCATGCCTGTTCACTCACTTTGTCTCTCAAATAAATTAAAAAAATCTTCGAAAAAAAATTTTTTTCACCCAATCATACTGTCTGCAGAATTGAGAGAAGAAAGAAGTAACAACAGAGGCTGGCTACTGGAGCCAAAGTATCGACTTTGTCCGTGGTAGTCCGGCAACTCCAAGCACTGAGTTTTCTGATAAAGTTGTTTCAAGCTCTGGTTCGTAAACTTGACCACGCCCCCAAATCACCTGGAGTGCTTGTTAAAACCAGATTGCTGGGCCCTGTTCCCAGCAGCCCTATCTCACTAACCTGCTACCTTCCAAAGGCAATGAGCAAGAAAGTGAAAAATCTCCAAGCAGCCCTGTGCTAACTTTTGAATGCAAGGACCCTGCCCGAGGGAATGTATAGCTCAAAGAAGTCAGGTTGCTACCCTTCAATTCAGACATCTCCTACAGAAATTCTCTTCTGTGGAAACGTGGAGCAATATATTTCTGTTTATAATATAGTTGTATCTGTGGTGCCTATCTAAAGCCTGGCACTTGGCAGGGACTTATTAAAAATTTATTACATGAATATTTGAATAAAATGAGTGGTTTTATGAAGGAAATCTTCAACCCAATTTTAAAAAATTTCAGGAATTAAGTTTTTTACTTAAAATATTTACTTACGGGGCGCCTGGGTGGCTCAGTCCATTAAGCGTCTGACTCTTGGTTTGGGCTCAGGTCATGATCTCAGGGTGGGGAGGTGGAGCCCCACTTCGGTCTCTGTGCTAAGCGTGGATCCTGCTTTAGATTCACTCTCTCCCGCTCCCTCTCCCCCTTCTCACATGCACTTTCTAAATAAATAAATAAAATATTTTTTAAAATAAAATAAAATAATAAAATATTTACTTAAAAACCATCTTAGCATTGTGGAAAACAATTTCAATAAAAGAGAAAAGTTGTATATTGATTGTTTTTACTTAGGGTTGATTTTCATTTTTTAATAACTGGGTATCTGGCACAATAATTCTGAAGGTGCACTGGCTATTAATACCATAGCAATTCTGTCAAAAGATTATTATATTGTATTTGAAGTCTGGATTTTTGCCATAGATTCACAAAATTTGCCTTGGTGGTAGGACAAGAGTTTTCACTAGATTTGAAACTGTCAGATAACATGAGAACATTTTCATAAGTGTTTTCCAAATCAAATTCCATCTCACAGCATGAAGTAAAAGTTAGAAAATAATTAAAATTTTATAATAAGCTTGCTTTCAATGTTTTCATAAGTATGTAAGAGTATAGGCTATGATATGTACAGTCTCTGCATTTCCTTCCGGTATTAGTATAGAAACAATTTTCTTTACATTATTGAATTCCCACTTGGTTCTAGTTTGTTATGTAAAAGAAATGTATTGGGCAGTGGGACATAAGAGCTTGTGCTTGAACTTTAGAACTTCAACTGCCAAACTGCTCATTAAATTAAATTCATTTCATCTCCAATTTTAAGAAATTGAATGAAGCATTGTGAGACCAGTTTCTTCAAACAATATAGGATTTCATTTTCAAATATTACAAAATGTCACATAAATTTAAAAACCAGGACATTTTGAAAAAATCAAATTGATCTTAAAGATTTTGCTGTAAGGAGAGCCATCTGTGTATTATTTTGCATTTTCCCTACCTCTACTTTCAGGAGTAAAAATGGGTCATTTTAAAAGAACTAAATAATTTAGTTCAATGTGATAATATCTCAGTTAGTATCCATGGACTAACTTGAGAAGAATGAAACAGAACCCTGATTCAATTATGCCTGACCCTTGACTATTTCTATAGGAGGATCCAGGAACATATGAAGATTTCACACTCAGTCTAAGCATGTTCAACTGAAGTAGTCAAATCTAACTGAGTTTTCCTGAGTATTTGAATTCAGAAACTATTAATAAAATTCTTCGCCTGCTTTTTCCACATTAGCAGAATTAGATGTTATTTAGCTGCAGAAATGGCAGGATAATGTATTTATTTAAACTCTTACAGATACACACAAATTTAGTAAAGGCTTATTAACACATTAATATTCTGAGTCATTAATGTTCAATCACCCATAAATTTGTAAAGGCACAACAGAGGGAAAGTTAATTTGGTGACATGGATCTAAAAACCCTATACCAACATTGCTATTCTTTTAACTCTCAGCATGTTTATTCTCTACCAATATTTATATTTGATTTTTACTTATTTTTTTTTGCCTAATAACTTTTTAAGAAACACTATGAACCAGATAAGCCCTTCGGTTGTGTAATTCTATGAATGATCACACCTTACAATCCAGTAACATGTGTATGCATCTCTGTACCAAAATTTAATGACACAGAATCATGGCAGTTTCTTAAGTAACATAGCTTCTTTAGTCATAACCCAGAATTCAAGCTCTCATTTCCCTCTCCCAAATAAAGAAAACAATAAACAAGTCCAAAAGGAAACGGCAAGTCATTGGGAATGCCAACACACTGTCTTATTACTTCCCATAATCTTTAATTCATTATCCTCCATCTGATTGGAAGTCTGTATTGTTAAATCTTTGGGGTTTTCCTATTTAAATTGTAGAGTATTCTGGGTGCCTAAGTCCTTTGACTATGATGCCCTATCAAGAAAGTGCAGAAAAATGAATATGAAAAAAATGAAGGGAAAGGAAATGAAATGAAATAAAATGAAAGGAAAGGCAAAAGGAAAGGAGAGAAAGGGAGGGAGGAAAGAAAGGAAGGTGGGAGGAAGGAAGGAAAAGAAAGGAGAGAGGGAGGAAGAAAGGCTTGAGGTTTATTGAGATACCTTCGAGAAAACTCAAATCTTTTCATTTCATGTGTGAATAATGAAATGAGCCCATAAACAAGAATTTTTGCCTTGGTTCTATAATTCATATTGATTAAAACCACTTTAAAGGCATTTGGGTGAAATACTCCGTAGTTGGTTAATCGACCTGTAATAGATGAGAACAAAACTAGAAGCTTTCTCAATTTACTGGAAAGGTTTATTTGCTTTATTTTCCAAATGCATCCTTTATGTTCCTCATAAATCTAGGCTTGTCCTATTAGTTTTCAAGGAATACATACGATTTGAAGGATATAGAACCAGATAATTATGCCTGGGGTCTTTCTGTAGTCAATATCCTTGAATGCTCTCTTAAAGAAAGGTAGCAATGAGAACTGTCACAAACAGATTTCAGTCCGTCTTTCTGTCCAAGGCATATAGGATTAGCCCATAGTTTCAACTTGTCTAAAGATGAAAATGAGCTATTTAGCTCATCTGGGAAGCAGCTGTGCAGAACTATGGAAGTCAGTGGTAAGGAAAAACCACTATTAGATAAACAAAGCAAGAGAAAGATGGTGAAAAGGGTAAAGGGGTAAGAAATTAGAATCCATTCAAACAAAACTTACTTGGATGAATGAGGAAGAAAGTCTTTTCCTGCCAACCCAGTAAATGTTTAATCTGGAAAAGCATGCTTCCACATCTGGCTTATGTTTTATATTGTAAATATTACCCCTTTCATTTTTTAAAATTTTATTTTTGATGTAAATGTTGATTTGTTAACAAAAGTAAAATAAAGATCAGTGGAGAGATACGGTATTAATATTACAAATGCTAAGTATTTCAAACAAAATATTCAAAATACAAACTATTACCTGCCCTCTAACATAGGCTAACAAAGCCTCTAAAGAAGAAAAGTGAAAATATTGGAAATAATAAACACTTATATTGTTTGATTACCAGTCACCTAATACAGTAAATACCACGGAAAAACTCTCCAAATGACCAGAGTAGTTATTTTGTGATACTTGCAATACAGTATGATTTTCAAAGTGGGTAGAATTTATTCAAAGAAAAAAAGGAAGTAAAAATGATTCACTTACGTTTATTTGTTTGAGGACAGTATTGTAATGTTTGTATGAAGGAATATGCTAGTTCCAAAATGAATTATTACTTAATTCATTTTTCTGAGCAACTACTCTGAGGACTGCTACTCATCTACTCCTTAAGTAAGCCACACAACTTAACATGTGGCCTCCTAGGGCTTCTTGGCCCTTTTTCCAGGGCTTGAAAGTCAGGTCAGTTGTAAGGCCAGCAGGTCCACAAAACAAAAGATAAATGGGATAAATTAGAAGTCTGTGTATCTGGGAAGAAAAATAAGTAAAATTGAGAATAATTTTTCCCTGTTTCTGTTTGTAGTAATAAAGATTATAACTTACATTTGTGAGTTCATAGCACGTTTTCACAAGCATTATGTCATTTTCAGGATCTTCACCCATACATTTTATTTCACCTAGTAATTATAACACAATGACTCAGAATAACAAAATGCTATAATAAAATATCTACAAAGTGTTACAGGAACACAGATTAAGATGTGATTAATTAAACATTTGGGGAAGTACAAGAAAGGCTGCTGCAAAAAAAATAATAATAATTCAGTTTGTCCTTGAAAAATGAATAGGAGTCTGCCCTATTAGAATAGAATAGTGGAGGATCAGGTATTCTAAGTATGAGCAGAAACATGAGCAAACATGACAAATTTAGTAACAGTGAGTACCCGATACCTATTCAGCTATCTCAATTATATATATATATATTCTAGGACTGAGTTGAAATGAAATATAATACACCTAAAGAATGAGCAAAGTAGCCTGTCAGGAGGTTTTTTAGAAGGTATCCCAAAGCAGTTTCTATCATTGTAGGGGAAGCTAAACCTTTCTAAAACTTTGTCATGGGATTCAGTCATTATATATTAACATCTACTATAAGTTAAGACATTCCTGGCATTGAGAACTCAGCAATTGACTGTAAAAGGTTAACTTCTCTTGAAGTCTTAATATTCTGGTAGGTAAGAGAAACCCAAAAAGAATTACACGTATCAATCAGTATTCTTAGTTGCAGACAGCAGTCTGTACTGAAGCGGGTTTTTAAACACAAAGAGATTTAATATGTCTATAAAAAGCTCACAGAATCACTAGTAGGAGGACCGAGGAAACAGACACTAAACTGAGTTTCCACACTGAAGCCACACGGTAGAACTGAGCTTGCAAAGACGCGGCAGCCTCCAGCAACAATCAGGGAGTGACACTGTCAGGAAGCTTCCACCACTGTTGACAACTTCAGAGACATGCTCCCTGTGCAACAATCAGGAGTCACTCTATCTGGAATCTTCTGCCACACCTGAGCGCTCTAACATTGTGCCTTCTTTACTGGAATCTATTCACGGGAAATTGTTCCTCATGTTCTGTGTCTCTCCCCTCATACCTGAGTTCCAAATTAAATTCTCCTGTGAGAGCTTCTGTCTGGTGAAAATTAAATCAGGTGAAAAGCCCATCACCAAGGTAACCTTGGAAAAGTAGATTCTAGCTCTCCCACCTTTGCTGTAGGGAAGGCACACCAGAAAGGGGTCAGACTCAGTACTGAGCAAAACAACCCATGGTATCTGAGAAAAGTGATGGGTAAATTGCATGACTTACAAATTTTTTTAAAAGATTTTTATTTATTTGAGGGAGAGACAGAGATAAAGAGCATACAAGTGGGGAGGAGAGGGAGAAGCAGGCTCCTCAGTGAGCAGGGAGCCTGACGCAGGGCTCATTCCCAGAACCCTAGGATCATGACCTGAGCCTAAGGCAGATGCTTAACAGACTGAGCCACCTATGTACCCCAACTTGCAACTTTTAATAAGTAATTTCAAGGAAATGAGCAGAGGGCATAGACTGAGGATAAGCAGGCAGGAGCTGCTCTAGATAAGATGGTCAACAGCACCCTCTCCGGATAGGTAAAATTTAGGCTCCTTTCTAAAAGATGAGAGTGCTTCCTACCTTCCCACATGAAGAGTAAGGAAAAACAGATTTTATGCAAAGAGATCATTCAGGGTCTAGTAGTTAAAGAGCAGGATCTCTGGAACCAAACTGGGCTAGAACTTTCATTGTTCCTTACTTGATGATCTTGGAAAAATTACTCAAACTCTCTAACTTATCTTCCTTATTTATAAAATGGGGATGATAATAATACATACCCAAGAAAGTTACCATGAAGATAATAAGAGTTAGTGTATGTAACGCACTTATTGCAGTGACTGGCATACAGTACGTGCAAAAGACAAGTTTCTATTTTCACTAACTTTTCAAATATATTAAATGTGAGTTATCTCTGAGATATGTCTTGATTTTAAAAGTCCGGAGATACACATTTGAAAGTATTCTACAGAAAGGTGGTGCTTAAATCTCTGAGAAAGAATGTTACTAACTAGGGAAGAGAAGAGATAAAATGTGAGAATCTCAAATTTTAGATGTGTGGAAGAGGAATAGAACCCAATATACTAAACTGAGAAGGAAGGTATAGTGGCACAGGAGGAAAAGCAGGGCACAGTCATATCATGGAATTCAAGAGAAAGAAGTATTTCAGGAATAAAAAAGTAATAGAAAACGGTATGAGTTTCCTCAAGAAATTAAAAACTAAGCAGAACTGCCATGTGAGCCAGCAATACCACTTCTGGGTATATATCCAAAGGAAATGAAAACGGGATATTGAAGAGTTATCTACACCCCCATTGCAGCATTATTCACAATAGCCAAGACATGGAAACTGCCTAAGAGTCCATGAACAGATAAATGGATAGAGATGGTGTGGTATATAAACACAGTGGAATTCATCCATGAGAAAGAAAGACATCCTGCTCTTTGTGACAGGAGGGATGGACATTGAGTGCGTTATGCTAAGTGAAATAAGTCAGATAAGAACAAAGACTGTGTGATATCATTTACAGGTGGAGTCTCAAAAAGCCGAATGCATAGAAACAGAGACTAGAATGGTAACCACCAGGGACTGTGGGGGGCGGGGAGGGGGGTAAAGGGGAAATTTTGTCCAAAGGGTAAAAACTTCCAGCTGTAAGATGAATAAGTCTTGAGGATCCAAGGTACAGCATGGTGATTGTAATTAATAGTACTGTACAATACACTTGAAAGTTGTTAAGCAGGTCTTAAGTGTTATCGCCACTAAAATGAAGTATTAATTATATGATGTTATGCAAGTGTTAGCCAACACAATGGTTGGTAATAATTTAGCAATACATAGGTGTATTAAATTAACCTACTGTACACCTTAAACAATGCTACATGTGAATCATAACTCAGTAAAGCTGGGAGCAAAGGTGAAGTGCCATCTGTTGATTAAGATGAGCATTTTAAAAATGTCTGTTGTATCTGGATAGGTGGAGAACATTAGTGACCTTTATTTATTTATTTATTTATTTATAATTTTTTGAGATTTTATTTATTTATTTGACACAGAGAGAGAGAGATCACAAATAGAGAGGCAGGCAGAGAGAGAGGAGGAAGCAGGCTCCCCACTGAGCAGGGAGCCCGATGCGGGCCTCAATTCCAGGACCCTGAGATCATGACCTGAGCTGAAGGCAGAGGCTTTAACCCACTGAGCCACCCAGGCGCCCCCATTAGTGATCTTTATAAGAACTGTTTCTGTCAAGTGGTGGTGATATTCGGTCAGAAGAAAACTATATTGTAGTGGGTTGAAAGGTGACTTGGAGATGGAGGAAGAGATTATAGATAGAAAACTCTAGAAATTTGGGGCACCTGGGTGGCTCAGTCGTTAAGCGTCTGCCTTCGGCTCAGGTCATGATCCCAGGGTCCTGGGATCGAGCCCCACATCGGGCTCCCTGCTCGGCGGGAAGCCTGCTTCTCCCTCTCTCACTCCCCCTCCTTGTGTTCCCTCTCTCGCTGTGTTTCTCTCTGTCCAATAAATAAACAAAATCTTCAATAAAAAAGAAAAGAAAACTCTAGAAATTTGATGAGAAAAATTACATGAAAAGGAAAGAAATGGGGTATGTGTTGTATGTGTACAGTGTGTGTGCACATTCATAGGGTAAATGAAAACTAGTCTTATGGAAGAGAGATATGGGAATCAAGAAAAGGGGTTTTTTTCGAATAAGAGATGTAAGAGCAAAAAGGAATTGGAAAGGCAATCAAATCATTTCATCCTGTGGCATTGTAAATCAGTTCTTTTACATTTTTCTCTTATTGTCACATCCTATAACTACACAATGAGTATAATAGGGAAGATACTAAAATAGGAATTTGGTAGTATACCTCATCTGGTAGTATACCTTATGTTTGAAAAAGGTGGACTTTGGAATCATTCAAACCTCATTTCTAATTCTTGTTGTATCATCTTAAGCAAATATCTTGACCTTTCTGCATTGTCTACATCTTTATATAAATTGATAATAATACCTTCCTCAATTGATAGAGGATCGTATGATCAATAAGGACATGCATATAAAGTATCTCGCATGAAAATCAGCACACAGTAGATGCTTAATATTATTAAGACACTTTTAAACACTTTTTTCAAGGAGTACAGAATGTCAGTGAGTGGTGAAGTTGGTATTTTTTAAAAAGTGGGATAAAAAAATTACAAAAGCCAGTAAAATTGTAAATTTCCAGAAACCCCATAATATGAACTATACTTTGAGGAAAATGTATGAAGCACTAGGATAATTTTGGTCCTAAAACTGGACAATGGACAGCTCTGGAACACCATAAATAAAATCACAAATACCCCCATAGTAAGCAGCTGTGCACAAATCAGATGGCACAAAACAGTTTGCCTGTTTGAGGTAGGACTCTCACTGGGGGCATGAATAAAGGTGGAGAAGTCATGTAGAAAGGTAAACAAAATATACCCAGTGCAGTATAAAACATAATTTCAGGGAGAGGATCTGTTCTTAAAGAATCAGATTAGAACATGTGTATACACACGCATGAACACATTACATATTAAGCAATTAAAATTTTTGAAATCCATTGCTTTATCAAAGCATTGATTTTTTTGGCAGTTCTCAGGATCTGCTAGAAACATTCTCTTCTCCCTTGGACGAAGCAGTATAATGACGTAATGGCTGTTACAAGATACTCTTCTTAAACATTTTGGGTCTTTATGGAGGTAAAAAAGAAGTCTTTTGCTCGCATATCATCCAAGGTAGTAAATATATATATATTTTTAAGAAAGATATTTGGCTTTGCTTTGTCATGACCCTTAGGTTTTGCCACAGTTACAGGACAGCCTGTTTTATCTGCTTGGAACTTTAAAAAATGCTTGGAAGTTGGGTCACTATGTGAATTTTCAACTGATTCCACTGTCTAGAATAACAGGTTTCTGGACAATAGATTTAATAATTATTAATGTTGTATCCTCTTGGACTGACCATTGTTAGCTATTTGTCCAACTCTCTCATTTCTTTCAGATACAGATACCTAATTTAGCTTTAATCCGACCAGAGGCTAATTAAGCTTAAAATATCCAAAGAGAACTCTAAATTCAATCTTCTTTGAAAGTTTTAGAATAGTTTTCATTTCTCCTCTCACGAATGGCCAGTTGAATTCTTCCCCCTCCTCCTGAATCAGCCAGCTAGCTTTCGGCTTAGGCTAGTGCTTGTTTCCCCTCTCCCCCTACTCTGACCTTCCCATCTCTAAAATACACACTTTTGCGTGTATATACAGCCTTTCTAAAAAAGCCATGTTCCAGAGTGGTAATTTTAAATAGTAGAATTGTGATATTTTTCATCTGAGTCAGGTGCCTCCCTCCTTATCATTGTGACACACCCTCAGGTCACATTTGTTCCATGAGAAGAGTGTGAATGTTTTTCCTAAGGTGGGAGAAGCAGCAGGACATGCAACCCAGAGGCCTGTCTTTCTCTGGGGGTCAGGATGGAAAGACGATCTGTCCCAATCATCTGCACATCTACAGGAAATTCCTGGCGGAGGATGTCTCCTGATTTTTAGTACTCTTTTTTTAAACTGATTTAGAGAATCTCTAGTTAGGACTGCAATTTATCATCAGTCTTTGGTAAAAAAGAAATGGCTGGTTTGCTAACCACAGAAGAAATTATTTCAAGAGAACATCACTTTCTCTAAGTGCAGACTTTCTGAAGTTATTTTTAAAGAAGATGATAAACTACTTATCTCCAATTCAATTTTATAACTGTTCAAATCAGAGAATAAATTATTTTTAGAGAGTAAAATGGAATTTGCAGGACATTATGGCAGTGGTTTGTTGACTTATATACACACATAAGTATCTGTCAGTGAATATTATTATGCTAGAAATAAGATTTTAAAAATATTTTAGTATAATTTCTTATAAAGCATTAAAGTATAACGAGGTCATTATAATTTACTAGATTCTTAGAATCCTCAAAGATGAGCCTTTTAAAGCAATTAATTGGCAAAGACAGAGGGAGAAAACCTAAATCTTTGGTGAGATGATATTGGAAGGTTTCCTATCTTTCTGGGGAGGGTAAACCATGGAATCTTACAAACATCTTCTGTTTTGATGACTGTTGTCACGCTGAAACAACATGACCTTAGAAATCAGATCATGTCTTGTCTGCACATGTTTCAGGGATAAGAAGTCTTCGATGTTGTCCACACCCATATCGTTAGTCTGCCATAACCCAAGCAGAGACTTTTCCTACCGGCCCAACAAAGAGCCTAAAATTCCAGAGAACTTGGGGAAGGGAAAACGGAGAAAGCTAACTCTACTTACTGTCCAGAAGGGGAAATTTCTAGTTCTATCAGTTGCATAGAAAAAGAATTGAAATCAAATATAATGAACTTTTTCATAAGAAAATTTTATTAGAAAACATTTTTGGTTGTAATTATAATTTTCCTTTACGAAGACAATACAGAAAGTACACAAAAGTAAAAAGGAAATTAAAATCGCCCATAATTTTACCATTCTGAGGTATTACTATTGTTGGGAATTTTTTCCTTCTAGTATTCCTTTATGTGTGGAGGTACATAATTACTGGTATTAAGTTGACATCAACATAAAAACAAATATAGATATATTGATATATAGAGATATATACTAATATTGGTATATAGATATATAGAGGGATAGATATTGAGATATATACAATTGATATAAGTATTAGCAATATTAGAATTGTACCAATATAGAAATAAATATAGATAAATAAGCAGATCCTAATATAGCTTTTTTCAAAATTTTAATCATGCTGTCATACAAAACTATTTCAATTGCTCTAAGAAAATCTGTGATAAAATAATTATTTCAATTGCTGTATGGAAGTCCCTCAAACATATATCTTGGATGTATCTATTCACAATGAAATCCATTAAATAATTCCAATTATAACAGACACAATAATATAACACATAGTCATTAGTCTCAAGAAACTTTTGTTATTTCCTTCATTTATATAGAGACTCATAGAAAATAAAATTAAAATTAAATTCATACTTGATCACGAGCATGGAGAAGCATTCTCTGAGCTGCTCAAAGACATATACACTTAGGAGAAAATCTGTCACATTTATTTGATGATATACTTCATGAAGTTAATGTTATTGTAAAATAATTCTCATAATGTACCTGTATGCTTTATTTGGATCAACAAATGTGAAGTGTAATTAGCTAATTATCTACAAATGTAAAGTAACTTAGAATAGTTTCCCGGGTTTGAATATATTGTTTTTGGAAATGTTACAATTATTGCGCTCTGCCAAGCATGATGCTAAGTGTTACCTGACTTAATGCTATGATCTGATTGGAGGAATGAACATGTTGGTCTGAGGAACACTGGATCCAAGCAGTGCTTCTGAAGAAATGGTTCAGTCAGGCTGGGAACAGTTTCAGCTTCCTGAAGAGTCTTGGAGTGCATATTAGCAAGTCGATGGGTGAGGCTTGCTGGAGTAAAGATAGGAAGACATCTGCCCCTCTCCTCCTATCCACCCCACCCTAAGGTCCTGGTCCGACTGGCAGGTGTGTGCCTTTTGCTTGGATGCTATGGGAAAGCCTTCATAAGAAGCTCTAAGTTGAATAATTTCATCTTTTTGTTTCATACTGTGGTAAAGGAAATGCAGTTTTCCACCGCATTTTCCTTGGAGGACTTGTCCTTGGGGTTTGACCTTCCTCACAATTTGTGTGTTAAGATCTAGAGAGACCAATATTAGAGATTGGACTCAGATGAAAAGGACAAGGGAAATGTTCAGGAAATTTCTTTAGGCTTTAGGTCAACCTGCTCCAAGGAAAGCCATCCTTGGTAGTTCTCCATGGTTCAGCCTAGTTCTCAAGAGAACACATTAGGATTTGTGACAAAAGCCCAATAATAAAAAAGCATGCATGTATATACATCTTAACAAGAAGAACTTGAATCTTTTGGTATGCAATGAAAGTGATATTGATCCCTAGGGAACCCTGTGATACATGTCATAAGAATCAAGCATGAATATCCTAAGCCTTTGTCACAGATAATAAAAAGCATGTGCTAAATATAAGGAAAATGTATTTTACTTTAGGAGATGAGTAAAAAGTATTTTTCAATATAAGCTTTTGTTTGAATATCCTGTTTTATGATATTTAAAACTATGTGTGAGCTAATGAAATTTTGCATGAAAAAAGTTTGTAATAAGAACATGATCCAAATTTGTTAAGTTAAAATTAAATAATTTTTAAATTTTCCCACTCCCTACACTTTTTATATTAAGGCCCCTATTTCTTGAGATTGGGAAAAACTGGAAAAGCTTAATTAAACTAACAGAATGCTTTTGGCTGCAGTGAAAACCTATGTACTACTTGCCTGCCAACTTTCACTATTTCAACCGTTTGATCATTTTAACCCTCCTAGTTAATGGTCAGTATATTTGAATCTAGTCCATTCAGTGAAAAAGCTAGGAAAAAAGAAAACAGCTATTAGACCAAACTTACTGGGGAGTTTGCCCATAACTACGGACTGCCATCTAATTCCTGCTCTTGAACTGAGACTGCTGGGCTGACTTCCATTGTTCCTTCTAATCATTAAAATAGTTTTAAAGAGAAAAATATATCTGTTTTAAAGAGACTAGAATTCTAAGAACTTGGATGTAAGCAGCAGTAAGATCTCAAAAGAAAATTTCCTGACAGTGTTTTCCCTCTGCATCTCTCTCACCTTGATTGGGGCCAAAAAAGCATCAAGTCCACCTAGAGAAATCTGCCAGGAAACTGAAGGGACCCTGCGTCCCAGCACCTTGCTGCAATGGAAGAATGGTTCTGTTAGTTCCCGTTGGCTTTCAGTGCAGTTTCTCTATGGCAAAGCACTCGTCCCTGTGATTTTCATTGTGTGTGTGTGTGTGTGTGTGTGTGTGTGTGTGTGTGTGTGTGTGTGTGTGTGTTGTTCTTTTTTTTTTTTTTTCATCTCGAGATTAACAGGCAAAGTGTTTTCAAACTTCGCCCAGGAAACCTAAAGTGTCTTGTTCATGGGTGTTTGAATTTCTCAACTCACAAACTCTTCTGTTCTCTCAACCATCCACGATAGCCCCTAAGTCAGCGTGTCATCAACTGTGGTGTTGCAGTTGAGGTACTGCATCTCTGTATCTGATGACAACTTGCCTGCAAGTAGTGGACAGATCCCGCAGGTTACATTTATCAAAGCTGTGTAAACGGCTGCGAAACATAAAGTCAATAATGCTTAATTTATTTTGCTGATAGGACGTCCCAGAGAATTTAAACTTCAGAAACATTCTTCTGAGTTCAGGTTTTGTTCTCCCCCACTTCGTGTTTAATATTTTGAGAATACGGATTTAGCATGACATTCCTACCGGCTTAAGTAACAAGGCTTGGAAAAAATTAGTGAAGTGATCCAAGATAGAGTTGCTTCCATGCCAGGATTTCATTCTTGCCTACTCTGCTTTGGAGATGCACCTGTGCCTACACGTTAGTCACCAGAGAGAAAGCATTTCCTTAAGGACTGCTTCTCATTACCTCTCCAGGTCAAAATGTCCTTTGGAAATAAGTACGCCAGCCCAATTGCCTTGTTGGTATTAGTGTACCGCGCCTGGGGTAATATTGCTAAGCTTGTTTAGCTGTCAATAGATTGATTTGTTATAGCAGATTGCAGGTTGGTTCACCTTACCCTTAGGTACTAATGCTCACCTGTCTCATTACTGCTTTACTCTTGTGTTTGACCTATGCCAAAAACCTAACTCTGGATTTATTTCAAATATTTGGAAATGCATTTTAAATATACGAACATACATGTGCCTATGTGCACACAAATACACACACACATATGCCCATTTTGCCTTAGTTCCACTTGATTTGAACCCTCAGGTAATGAGTCATATGCTAACACTGACATTATGCCCCCAAAACTCTAGGTAGTCTCACAGGATGATAAGGGCTTTGTACTCTCCAAAATACCTACACAACTTTCTGTAATTCTCACAATTCTCCTCAGTTTTACGAATGCAAGATCTGTAATCACTTACTTAAAATAACATCCACAGTAGCAGTTGTGAATTTAAATTCACAAACTCATCTTATCAATTGCCTTTATTTTTTCTCCTATTTGAATACTAAAAATTAACTATCTTAGGTTCAACAGTCACCAAGCTGCAACAGGTGTCTAGGGTGGTTCATAATTGCAATAAAAAAAGAGTTCAGTATCTTCTACAAGAGTTTATCTGGATATTTGTTACAAGATTTAGCTTTCAGCTTTAGCACCAGATTAAATTTTGTACTTTAATTATTACAATAATTTTAATGGTAAATTCCTAATTAGTTATTCTAAACAGATATGGGAAATAATCTATTATGTAATGGCTTAATGTTACAAAGAAACATGTATCAGTAATATGTAATTTTTGAGTCCCAGAAAACATTTAAATGAGACATTTAATATGCAATACATGTCTTTTAGTTCCAAATTTTTCATTCTGAGAAAGTTTTTTTCATTATACGCTACCTTTTTTTAAATTTCAGGTGAAAAAAGAATTTACCATGTTTTTTAAGTTCTCATTCTGTTTCACAGATTGAAATGTTTTGATATCTTAAAACGATAAAATCTCTGTGATTTTAAAAGGCACAAATGGGCTATGTAAAATTTAGAAAACTGGATGTTTTAAACCATTTATTCAATTTCAGTATTTTTCTGAAATAAACTTGCAACAGTAACAGTTTTTTTATGGCTCGAATTAAAATAATTGAATGTTTTGAAACCATAAATGGAATTCAAACTACCTATTATTTACTGTTTTGAATAACAATTGCTTGAATTAATTCATACTTGTAAAAGTTCACCAATTGATATTTACAACTAAATTAAATATGCAAAGAAAAGGTTCAGAAAAATGAAATACATGTTTGGTCATAAAAAGTCCTCTTAGACTAGCAGCAGATCAGTAGACCAAAGTTTACATCTCAAATTTGCCTCCAAATAAACAGTTTATTTTATATAACTTATCAATTTCATTAAAACAGGTCACTGTTATTACTGGCTATTCTGTACGTAGAATAGCCTGGGAAATATGAACTCAGAGTTCTCCGCAACATTTCTAGTTCCTTTCTAGTTCTCAAGACAGACCATGAAAAGTGCTTCCAAATTAAAAAAAAAAAAGTAATTTGGATAATTTGACACATGTTCGATAACCCTTTATCTTAATAAGCTTTTCCTAAACTTTGGTTTTCAATTTCTTGACACATTTCAAACTTAACATTTTACTCTTAAAATATTTATATTTAAAATACTTAAGCATTTATATTGAGCACTACGAAGTATTTAAATAAAATGAAGGGACGCCTGGGTGGTTCAGTCATTAAGCATCTGCCTTAGGCTCAGGTCATGATCCCAAGGTCCTGGGATGGACCCCCATGGTTGGGCTCTGTGCTCAGTGGGGAGCCTGCTTCTCCCTCCCCCTCTAATGCTCCCTCTGCTTATGCTCTTTCTCTTTCAAATAATAAAGTTTTAAAAAAAGAAAAAGAAAAGAAATGAAACATAGGTTGTCCCATTCTATGTTCCTGTATCTATGGTCTACTTCAAGGTTTATCTTATTTTTGTTTAACTTTGGGTTTTCTAATCCATCTTCTATATCTTTTCCTCTCTATTATCATTCTTTATTCAGCCCTTCCCCACCTTCTTCACTCACATATTCCTCCCAATGCATTCTGAAAAACCCACATCCAAAGACATTATTTGGACATAAATACAAATCAGTTTATAAAAATTTCACATCAAATATACAAGTGAATGTGTTGATTTTAAAAAAGAAAGAGAATCAAAACCTTTTCCAGCTTTATTTTACTACTAACAGTATTTGGATGGATTTGGAGCCCGGTATCTATTCCAAATGTTTTTGTTGTTGTTGTTTGTTTTGTTTTGTTTTTGTTTTTGTTTTTGTTTTTACCATTTATTTGTCTATATGTCAAGACAAAATTGAAATTGAGTGCATTCATCATCCAAATTGATGTCAGGCTTAGTTTTTTAGGAAAAATATTTGCTGCAATAAGATTCTGGTCAATTCCATAAATCTCATGATGACTTCCATGTCATACTGAAGTACATCACACCAACCTTTAAAATATACCACATACCTTCACAGAGAAAGGAAGTCAGCATTGCTTCTGTCAGAATCAGCACAATGCCGTAAGAAGTACTTTGGGGAGAAAGTTACAGAAAAGGAAGAGACACCTGTTTTACATTCAAGATACCTGTCCATTGACTTGTTTCTTTTTCATACCGTGCCAAAATACTAAGTCTTTGGCCTCAATAAGTCTTTGGCCTTAGACTAAATTTCAGTTCAGATTTAGAACTCAATTTCAAAAGTAGAATTTGTCTGCAGTTGCCCAGAGGAAAAAAATTTTACTTTTCTATTTGAGGAATACTGACCCTAAGATAATAAGCCAACATTATTTAATTGCTTCCTTTTTTAGAGAAGGAATATTAAGCATCCAAACCCTTCAGTGGAATGTTTGATTTATAGAAAATACTGAGTATTCTGTGGGTCTTTAATCAGTCCATCAGAGAAAAAACAAACAAGTAGTAATCACATGTTAGTGCCTAAAGGAAAGCTAGATGCAGTGAAAAATGCAAAAGATATTGAAGATACAGTGCCTCTTCTCCAAGATCTTATTCTGTCTCCAGGGCAAAATTAATATTTAAGCTGCAGTTACAGAATCCTTAAGCATCAAATTACCACTGCACCCTGCCTTCTATACATTACACCAGAATGACAAGAGAGGGGCTTATGGGCAGGGTGAGTGAGGACGGTGCTTTCCCACACCCACATGACCTCAGACAGACCCAGGAGAACACGAAGTCATCATATCAGAGCCCACAGAGGACCTCAGTTGGAAAAGCCAATTGCTGTGGCCCTTGGAAGAGATGGGGGTGACCATCCCTGGAACACTGCCTCCTTCATTGCCTGGGGCCTGTGGAGGGTGGGAGGTGCTACGGACAAGATTAAGGGGCAGTCCCAACACAGAGGAGAGCTGATGCAGAGAATTACTCAAAATCAAACCTTAGTCTTATCTGGCAACACCATCTCCTGTGAACCTCTGAAGGAAAATTTGCGACAGCAAGTAGGAGCCCTTCCAGACCACCCTTCTGGGAAAGGGCCCAGCTAAAGGGTCCAGGAAGAACCCAGAGGTGCGAGTTCTGGGGCTTCTTGAATCTTTTGGTAGACTCTACAAGCACCAGTCAGGAATAAAGCATCAGCACCATGAGGAGGGAAAACAGGGACCGGAATGTTACCAGTCTTGGTGCAGTCTGATTCTCCACCCATCGAGCACTACCTACTGTGGGTGGTCCCCACCACTAGGAACCACTGAAAGGGCACTTAGACATTTTTTTAGAAAGGCTCTCCAAAGCATGGGGTTCTCTGAGATGTAAGTCCTGCTTCTCTGCCACTAAGGACAATACTGTCAGAAAGAAGGGCTAGGACTAAGCTTGGAAAGGTAGTAAGGATCCAGATAGGAAGAAAGAAGCACTTAACAGTAAGAAAGAGGGAAAATTTGGGAAGCAGCAAGGGAGAAATCCCAAATGAAAAGGAAGAAAATAAACAATACATGTAAAGTGCAGCAGAGACCAGCCAGTCACACTATTTGAAGGTGAACTGAAGAATCACGGTGGATCCTTTGGAATGGCTCCTTTGTTCTCAGTTCCAACTTCCATTTAATATGCCTTAATGTGTGGTGGAATGTGAATAGCCAACAAAGACACTGCTCAGACTTTAGACAGCTAGGACTCTCACTAAGAGATAGACTTTCCTGCTTCAATGTGGAGGTGATTTTGTGGAGAAGAGGCAGGGGGTGTGCACTATGGCTGGGGAGGTAGAGAGAGCTGAAATTGTAGACGCAGCTTCCTACCTGGGAGGGAGGATATTGACAGAGGCTAAGTCACTCTGAAACTCAAAGCTGTAAGAAGAGTTCCCCTCATTTGGCATGCAGTCTCTTTTGTATTTTTTTTTACTTTAATTGGCTTATTTTGAAATATAATCTATTTATAAACTTCCTGATTGTAAAGAGTGCAATTCATGAGTTTCAGCAAATGTATAGTCATGCAAATACCACCACAGTGGAACAAGATATAGAACATTTGCCTCATCCACTAAACCTTAACTTTTACCCCTTTGTAGTTGATCCCCAACCCCCGTTCTAGCCCCAGTGATGTCCTTTTTTGGTACTATAGTCCATCTCTCTGGTAAATTTCATATAAATGAAATTAAACAGAAAGTAGTCCTTGGCTTATGGCATCTTTCACTTAGTTAATGCTGTTCAGGATTCATCCATGTTGGTGTGTGTATCAGTAGCTTATTCTTTGTCATAGCTTAGTAGTGTTTGTATATATGTATATATATATATATATATGTATATATACACACACACACACACATACATATATACATACATATACAGTCCGTTTATTCATTTATCAGCTGATGGACATGTGGGTCCTTCCCAGTTTGTGGCTAATTTGAATAAAAGGGACATGAACATACATAAATCTTTGTGTGGACATAAGTTATCATTTTTCTTGGGTAAATACCTATCAGTAGGATTGCTGAATACAGTAGGCTCATGTTTAACACTGTAAGAAAGTGGACAAACTGTTTTCCAAAGACAGTGCAGCGCCTTTCACTTCTACGATTATTTTACAAGTTTCTTTTGCTCCACATTCTTGGGAACGCTGGTATTTTAACTCTTTTTAATTTTAGCTATTCATGTGCGTGTGTGTGTCAACTTTCTTAAGCTCAGTGCTATTGACATTTACAGACATATAATTTTTTTGTTCTGTTCATTGTAAGATGTTTAGAAGTATGCCTGTCCTCTACCAACTAGATGCCAGTAGCAACCCTCCAGTTATAATGACCAAAATTGTCTCCAGACATTGCCAAAATTCCCCTGGAGGTAAACACATTTCTCCTTGTTGAGAACCACTAATGTAGAGGTATTTCATTGTGGATTTAATTTACCTCTATCTAATGAGCAATGGCAGGGAACATCTTTGCTTGAATTTATATTTAGGGCTCTTCAAGTTATCTATTTCCTCAGTTAAGCTTTGACAGTTTGTGTCTTTCAAAGGATTTGTCAGTCTCATCTCAGTTGTCAATTTTATTAACTTAAACTTGCTTGTAATATTTCCTCATTATCCTTTTTACTATCTGTTGAGTATATCTCTTTTTTTTTCTTGATCAAACCAACCAGAGTCTTCTCAATTTTATTGATCTTTTCAAGAAACAAGCTTTTTAATTTCATAGATTTTCTCTTTTGTGTTCTGTCTTCAAGTTTATTGATTTATACTTTTATCTTTATTATTTTCTTTATTTCTTAGATCATTGACTTGAGACTTTTTCAAATATAAGCATTTATCCCTGTAATGTTTCTCTAAGCACTGCTTTAGTATCTTCCTGCAAATTTTTATATATTTCTTCTTTCATTCATTTTAAAGTATTTTCTAATTCTTCTTGGGGTTTTTGGTTTGACTGTGGATTATTTAAAAATATTTTGAAATTTCTTCCAATTATCTTTGTTCATGAAGTGTCTTTATTTCACCTTCATTTTTGAAGGATATTTTCACTAAGTATATATAGAATTCCAAGGCAGCAAGAGTTTTGAAGTACTTTAAAGATGTCACTCCATTTTTTTCTAATGTACATAGTTTCTGATGAGATATTGTCTATCACACGCTTACCCTTTTTTATATCTGCACATGATGTATCTTTTTATCTGGTTTTAAATATTTTTCTTTTTGTCACTGATTTTCTACAATTTGATGTATTTTTTCATAATTTGGGGTACATTGGTGCTTTGTTGGAATTTTTTTAGTGGTTGCTCTACTCGAAGTTCATTGAGCTATAAAGCCATTAGTTTGTAGTTTTCATTAAACTTGGAAAAAATTAGGCTTTTGTTTCTTCAAGTATTTTTTTTTTCTGAACCCCCTTTCTGCTACTTCCCTGAGTTCTCCCCCTCTCTCTCCTCTCTCCTTCTGGGACACCAATTGTATGTGTGTTAGCTTACTAAGCTTCTGTTATTTGGTAGTTTCTATTGACATGTCTTCAAGTTCACTATTTCTTTTTCTTTTTGCAGTGTCTAATCTTAATCCCCTCAAATGTAGTTGTAATTTCAGACATATTTTTCCTCTCTGAGATTTTATCTGGATTATTTTCATACCTTCCATGTTCTCTTCTTTCCATGTACATTTTTTAGCATATTTATAAAATACATACTAACTACTTTATAACTGTCTCCTAGTCTCATCTTCTTTGTCATTACTTTGTTAAGTAATTAAGTTATTTGGAATCAGTAAGGTCTTTCTGACACATTTTTTTTTGGTCTTGTTTTTTAAGATTTAATTAATTTATTTATTTTGAGAGTGTTTTAGAGAGAGAGAGAGCATGAGTTGGGGGGGGAGGAGGGAGGAAATAATCTCAAGCAGCCTCCCCACTGAGTGCAGAGCCTAATGCGGGACTTGATCTCATGACACTGAGATCATGACCTGAGCTGAAACCAAGAGTCATCCTCAACTGACTGAGTCGCCCAGGCACTCCATGACACTTGTTTTTAAGCCATGTTTGGGCAGGTCCAAAACAGTAAGTAGAAGAATATAAGTTACAAAAGATAATGACAGTCAAGCTGAACAGCCCAGTTCCAACTTGATTTAAAAGTAAAGATGGAACTATTATTGATTTTTGAGAAGATAGATGACACAACATAAGGAAATAAAATCTTGGGTGAGGTAATATGTTCCATTTATTCAAGAAAAGAAAGTCTAGAATTAGAGAGACTAGCTAGGAAGTGAATTAAGTAATCCAGGTGTTGCTCAATAGGGGTGAGCCTAGAACAGTAAGAAGAAAAAAAAATGGTTAATATGAGCAACATTTGTAAGGAAGAAATGACTTGAAAGGCATGGTAACAAACTGTATAGAATGATATTAGAAATGGAAAGGGAAGGGTTGGTGACTGCAGGGTGATACTAAAAGAAATGAGCAAGGAAAACTAGCTTTCAAAGGGAGATGATGAGTAAGTTTTGGACTTCTGTTTTATGATGAAGGTGGGCACATCCAAGTAACAATGTCTGGGAAACTGTTGAAAAATAACACAGTTTCACAAATAATAGATCTGAGCAGGAGACCTATGCCTGGACAAAAAGACACATGGTTAATATGGATGAGTTTAGTTGCTTTTTAAAGGTATTACTGTCCAAAATTCTATCCTCATGTCAATCTTACTTTAGTAAAAGAAAAACTAATAATATTTTCTCTGTTTTAGATTTTGAATGCCTCTTCATTTCTAGATTTGAAAAGGAATTAGAAATATCATAATAAGGCAAGGGAAGCTATTCTTCTGTGTAATTACTTACACAAGTATTGGAAACCTTGCATAAAGTGTTGTGTTTGAGGGAACTCCAGCCCATATTCTTTACCAGAATTTTGGCTAACTTTCAGATAAACAAGCCTCCAAATAGTTTAATAGTCACCACCAGCAGTTGCCAGGCTAATGCTTTCATTTCCTCTTCATGGCACATTTCCCAAAGAATCTGAGCCTTTTGTGTTTTGAGGAAAGATTTCATACAGCAGAAGTAGGCTTTAAAAACACAATAGATTATTGTTTTGTTTGTTTCATGATACAGACAACTTCCAGGATAAATCACACAATTTTCTGTTCTCTACAAACAACTTCCTAGGGTAGCAATGCTAGTATTCACTAATGCTATTCTGAATTACTCACTAGACAAAAACACAAATTATAGCATTCTGAGGCACATTAGAAATCACCTACTCCAGTTGCTTTATTGAGTAGGTGTAGAAATTGTTGATGAGAAGGGTAGAGTTCAGATTAATGGCATAGTTAGAATGAGAATTAAATTTCTTGATACTCTGTCCTGTGCTATATGCTGTACCATTAGCTCTGCTGCCTTGCAAATATTTTTGAAAAGCCTAAGAAGATGCCAGTCAAACATGATTTTCTTGATTAATTCACCTTTAATGTCATATCTTATTTTGTACAGGTTTTCTATTCCACTCATAAAGCAGCTGGGTAATACTGTATAGTCTACTAATTGGCCTACAGTGATTCCGTTGATTTCACAATACATCTAAAACAAGTATTTTGCTTATATCTCTTTTGTTACTACATGTCTTGACTCTAATTATGAGATAAATTTCTGGTTTTCATGGTTATGAATAACAAAGCAAATTTTCTTTCCACTCTATTTTTTTAAGTTTCTTTTTTTTATTTCAATTGTCAGTTTTATCTTTTCTCATCTTATTATTCAATTCCATTTCACATGCTTTTTATTTTTTAATTTTTTTCTTTTTTCTTATTTAAATTCAATTAGCCAACATGTAGTACATCATTAACTTCAGATGTAATGTTCAATAATTTAAGTCTTTTTTTTTATGATCTTTGATTTTTATAATCATTGGGTTTGAACTCATGATCCAAGATTAAGAGTCACATGTTCTACTACCTGAGCCAGCCAGGTCCCCCCTCTCCCCACTTTAAAGGTAGGAAAAGCTAACAAATGATAGGTTCTGATTTATGACTTAATCACATCTAGCTTATGCTCGTAGACACCAATTTACATAAGATTTATATTCCAGAAGTTAGCAAACTGGCTATTAGAAACATTATATTTTCCCAACAGTGTTATATATCACAGTTAGGTAAATTCAATAATACCATTATTTCTGGTGTGTGTGTGTGTGTGTGTGTGTGTGTGTGTAAACTTTTAATATCAAACTAGTAACTATTTTTTCTTTATAATACTGGTTTGTAAAACATTTTTTTACAAGTTCTAGTGTTTGTTGCCAATAATACAGCACCCCCACCCCAAAAGAAAGGGATAGTTTCCAACCCTACCCAGGCTGCCCAATCGCTGTTTCAATAGAGGAAGAAGAGGAAAGGGAGGGTGGAAAGGTTGATGGAATCTTACAAATCTTATAGTTTGGTGTTTGAGTTGTTTGAGGGGTAGCTGCTAACTCAGGGAAGCTCTGGTTGAGTGAAATATTTCTGAGGATGTAAGTTTTATTTACAGGGTCCATCTGTAAGTAAGGTAGATGCAAGTAAAAGATTTGTGGACTGTGATGGTAGCTGAGGTGTCTGGCATCAGTATCAGCCCCTCTTTCAATCAGGATAGTAAAGGAAGAGCCCCACAGAACAGACTGTGTAACTGTTAGTTATAAGGTGAATGGGCAAAAGCCAGGGCTGTCTGTAGATTGCACAATTTGGCACTCAATCCAAAACCCCGAGGACCTGAATTTATTTTCTTCTTACTATGCCAGTAAATGCACATTTAGTTTTAAACACTAGGTCCTAAAGTATGCTACAAGTTGAGCAAATTACCAAACAGAATATTCCTAGTTAGATGGTTTCTAGATTCGACAATTCAGGTTATAATCCAATATGTTATATCAGTATTTTAGCCTCTATATGTTTTAATAACCATGTTGAATTACCATGCAACTCTCTAATTCAACTTATTGGACAAATGTGGTACATGAAGTTCAAGAATTTAGCCCCTGGTCACAATCATGTCTAAGGCAGAAATGCAGTCATCTGCAGTTCTCAGCACATTATAATTCAAATGGGTAGAATTTTCTATTATAGTTTCAGGCTATTGCAATGTTTTCCATTTTCCACCATCGTATGAGATCCTCAGGTAAAGCTGAATTATCCATTGCTTAAAGTTAAGCAGTTTTTCATTTTCCAAGCTACATAAGAAACTGTTTTTTCTTCTGAGTCCATGACTCACAAATTCAGTATGTTTGAATTATTTCTTTACTAGGTGGACACCATTTTCTATTGTTTCAGTCCAAATTTATCTGGTTCACATAGACTCAAGACATTAAATTCATATGAGGAAAATTTATTAATTTCTATTATTTCTAGGCCAATGTCAGATTCTACTATTAAAAAATCACCATCCAAATAGAATTAAAGGTGGCTCTAATTTTCTCACATGAACCCAGGTACAACAGGTGCTGAAAGTTGGATGCCTATCCCACATCATTTGCAGAGTCAGGGTTTTGATGTGCCCTCTGTATCTGTGGGCCTCCTGGAATACCCCACCTAGGTCCACAGTATGAGCCACAAACATAACTTATGTATTAGAGAACACTATGACCTGTTTTTAAAAATTCTTAGTAAAAATTTGGACTTGCAGAACCTCCTTGATGAAAAACACTACTCTTTTTTGTTATTATACATCATTTACATATTATACATTGTTATACATTTTGCATTGTAGTTCATTAATATATTTGGAAGTGAGTTAAAATATAACTATAAATTTGCAAGTTAGAACCCAAAGTGATCTTGCTGCCCTCTGATTTCACAGGCATTGTTTGTTTATTTGTTTGTTTTAACTGAAGTGTAGTTGTCATGCAATGTCAGGTGTACAACATAGTGATTCTACAAGTCTGTATGTTATGCTATGCCCACCGCAAGTATAGCTACCATCTGTCGGAATACAACACTATTACAATACCATTGATTATATTCCCTGTGCTGTACCTATTATCCTCAAAATACTACCCTTGTATGATGTGTTTTCCCACCCCTACCCCCACCCTAGGATCCTGCATTAAAGTTATGGGGGAAGACAAATAATCCTGGTCAGAAATCCTTCCTGATAGTTCATAATAAGGGTTGTTAAATATCCATAGACTAATATGGAGCTAGACTACTAGCTCTTCAGTCTACGTGTGACTCACCTGTCTTCCCTCCGTTGAATACATGTTGGGTCCTGTTGAAGATAAAAACATTTCCTGGCTGAATCAAATTGAACCAAAGCTAAACAAAGCACTGAGAGTGGGGTCATGCAGGGTTCAAGCCAGACTGTACTGTCAACACCTAATCTGCTTCCTTGTACCACAGAAGGGGCCAAGACTCATGACTCAAGTCTTCACACCATGTCCTTAGGTCTTGAGAGGGTATGCCACATGGATATTCCCTTCTCCTCAAATTCTAACCCCCTCTCCCACTTTCTCTTCCCACAATACATCTTTCTTTTAGCTCCTTTCTGTGTGATGTCTCTGAGCCAGCCTGTCCTTGACATGTGACCTTCAATTACAAAATAGTAATGCTTCGACTTCCAGATTCTTTTTATTGCTTACTAGTAATGTCCAGAAGTGCCCTGAATGTCCATGACTTCTCTTTGCAGCAGGAAGGGGGAAGCTCTGACCTCATTTTCTACTACTTTAAGTGGACCTGCAGGGGTTCAGGTAAAGAAGGATTGAGATGTGGTTAAATAATAGTAAAAACTTTTATTTTGGCTTGTGGCTGATTTCCTGAATGCAACTGAAATTAAATCCAATTTACGAATAAAGTGTTATTTTCTTATTAAGGATTACTCAACCAAATCCTTACAAAAAACACAAATTCCTTCTATTTAACCTTCTCTTAACTTTTATTCTGTTCCTGTGAATTAATAACCATTTTCTTATTTGCTATAGGTGTATTTGCCTCCCTCTAGTCTAAGTTTTCTCGACAGTTTCCTCCATGTTAATTGACAAAGCCAAGCAGCAAACCCAAATTCATATCCCTAATCCCCAGGAATTCAGTATATCCTTTCACATGTGATTTATTCTTTTATTTTCTAAATTCCTATTTGTGAACCTACTATGTGTTGGGCAGAGTATTAACTGATTTGACAAAAGATAAATAAGATTCAATTCTTTCCTTCAAGGAACACATTGGTCAACATAGAGGGGTAATTATTAAACAATTTGGAAATACAATGATATACATATACCCAGAGCATGTCCAAGTATAAAGGAGACTGTAGAAGGAATGAGTGCTAGGGAAAGGCAAGTCTTGCTAGAAGAGGTGTTGACAGAGCTCATTCGTAAGGAATGTGTGGGCATTTCCAGGCATGGAAAATGGAGAAATAGCATATAGGCCAAGGGGACAGGATGAACAAGGGCATAAAACAGCGTGATCTATGAAAAAGAAGCTATTAGCAGTTCAGGGTCCCTATAGCATAAACCTCAAACTCAAAGCAATAAGACATGAAGGGCCATGCAAACCAAATTAAAAAGGTCCCAATTTATACTATAAGTGATGATGAGTCATTGAAAGGGATTTGTGTTGGGGAGTAACATGGTTAAATCCATGTGTGAGAAACAGCTCCGGAGACTACAAGGAAGGTGGATTGAATAGATATAAGACAGGAGGCCAGGAGACAAACAAGCTGCTGCTCAAGACCTGGATTAGGACAGTGGTGGAGGGAGACATGATAAGGAGCTCACCCGAGGTGAGAGATGTTTATGGAGCCCTAAATGGAAATGGGCTATACAGAGAGGGAAGAATTGAGCACAATTTCAAATCTACATCATGGGTGTCTCAATAAATAGGAATCAACAAATGTAAAATAGAGAATTCAGGGTGTCAGTAGTTCAGGGAGAAGATCTAGGACGCAGTTCTGGGCGAGTTGCTTTTTAGAATGACCGTGGAAAATCTAGAACACAGTAGATAGACATATATGTCTGAATCTCTGAGATGGCTGGGCAGAGAAATAGATATGGAACTTTTAAAATATAAATAGTATCTAAAACAATGAGAGAAGATGAAATTTTTTTCCAAGGAGGGCATTTCTTTTTAACATTAGCAGTGATGACATTCTTTTTACAGGAATATCAGCTTTGCTCACTATTTTTGAAGAATGATGGTTATTATTTTGTATACATGTGAAAAGCACATATTTTTGAGATATACAGTTGGCAGATATGCTTACAGTTTTAGTTGCAAATTATAAAATATAAAAAGTAAGGAAACAGGTACAATTCTTTTTTTATTCTTTCACAACTAAAAACGTGAGGGGTAATTATAAATATCATTCTTGAACATACAACAATAGCTTTACTATTTATAGATGGATATCATGTCTATTCTTACTGTCCTAGATAAAAACTTCAAGGATATTCAGCTTCTCAAAATCAACCCCAGTTTATACTCCAAGATGTTTCATGTAATCTTACAAAGCATATCACAGACAGATACTTAGAGCCAAAAGAAAACCAACCATTTTATTTATCTATTCAATACATAACTTAAAACAAAGGATTTTCTATTTCCTCCATTTAAAAGAAACACTTTGTTCTTTGTGGATTTAAAATAATGCCTACTCTTGTGGAAAATATGTAAACTATAGAGGAGTATGAAGCATAAATAAGAGAGAAAATTGAAATCCCTCCAAAGTTCCCAACTTTTAAAGTATTGTAAATGTTAAAATGTTATGAAGATAAAATTTTACAAATATATTTCAAATATTATAAATATAAATATCATAAGCATATAAATATAATATATATAACTTACATATATGTAGCACACCCATGAACCCACAAATATATCTTAAAGAGTTAGGAGATTGGCACTGGGCAGAATTGTTGTTCCTCAGGTCAGTTCCTGTAAGTCAGACGTATGCTGTGCCATCAGCTGTGTGCCTGCTACTTGTTAACAAAGACAAGAGCTGCAAAACATTTGCATTTTCCTTAAATAATTTGCTCCAAAGGAAAACATCATCACTAGCTCAAGGAGGGTTTCTTTCATGGTTGCTGTGGGCTTTGCCTTCAAAGGTCTTCATTTTTTTAACTTTTTAAAACTTTATTTAAATCCAATTAATTAATATATACTGTATTGTTAGTTTCAGAGATGGAGTTCAGTGATTCATCACTTGCATGGAACAGCCAGCGCTCATTACATCACGTGCCCTCTTTAACGCCCATCACCCAGTTACCCCATCCCTCCAGCCCCAAAGGACTTCTGCTAAAGAACAGTTTGACCCCAGCCAGGTCGGGATGGAGGCTTCCCGAAACCCTCAGGCCTCCTCCCCACTCCCAGTTTGTGAAGTTGGAGTTGAATCCAACTGAATTCCAAGCTGTGACCCTGTCACCACATGACCACCATCCCTTCTACTACACCCTTTTACTTTTGCCTTTAATTACAGTCTCTCGCGATATACAGAAAACAGCATATAGAGGATACGTGCTGCTCCAAGTGCCAGGAAACCTAGACTCAGGGACACATTTGCCCCTTTTCACTGCGGTGTTACTCTAAGGAGGGAGATGTTTCCTTAAAAGTGACAGCGACTGGCAAGTAGTCAACTGCACGTGTAGGTGTGTTTATGAATACATTTGCTCTCTTACTGTATACTTACCACACTGAATCTTATTATATTCTAAGTACTTTATCTTCTCTCTGAAAATTCTGCATGAATATCAATTACAAGAGCTGCCAGTATCTAATTTTTATCCTGTTTCTTCATTAAGCAATTGTCAGTTACCGAACATTAGTTCAAAACCATCTCAGTGCCCACTAGAGCTCTCTGCGTCCTCCCTTGGTTGAAGTCCCAGGACCCCTACAAAATATGGATCTTATTTAGATTCAGAGTTGAGCAGACTATACTTCCAAATGAAATAAATGGGACAGTTGGTGAACTTTGAATGCTAACTGGGCACGGGGTGATACTGCAGAATTATTACAGTTTTAAGATATGATAATAAAATGTAGTTATATTTTTTATTTTTTTAATGTAGTTGTATCTTTTAAAGCCAGCTATTAAAGATTATAGGAAAATTGTTAGTCTACTTACAACACTTCTGACTCCAAGTAGTTAGTGTCATAATTGTAGGTGGCTTGTGTCAGGTTTCTATTAAATTCTGACACTAGCCAGAGGTAGTGCCAGACTCCACAGATTCAAGGACTCAGCCCCAAAAAACTGCCCTTATTTCAGATGCCATTTGCAAATAATGGATCCCCTGCATACCTATACTTCTGTGTAATGGCTAAAAGTCAGAAGTTCCCATACCACCACCACCCTCAGGTTTGATGATTTGCTACAACACATTCTACCTCTGAAACTAATACTACACTATATGTTAACTAATCAGAATTTAAATAAAATCTTGAAATAAAAAAACACCAAGGAAATATTACTTATGTTTACAGGGTTTTTATAAAAAATATATTATAAAAGATACAGATAAACAGCCAGAGAAGGATTCATAGGTCAAGATATGGAAAGGCCCTAAGCACAGAATCTTCTGTCCCTGTGGAGTTTGGGATACAGCATCTTCCTGGAATGCAGATGTGTTCACCAACCCAGAAGCTTTCCAAACCCTAATGGTTAGGGTTTTTATGGAGGTCCCACATATGAATGATTGGTGATTAACCCAATCTTTAGCCTTCTAGCCCCTCTCCCCTCTCCAGAGGCAGGGGAAGGGGGTCCAGTTGAAAGTTCTAACTTGATAATCACATGGTTGGTTCCTCTGGCAACCATCCCCCACCTCGAAGTGGTCTAGGGTCCCACAGAGTCACCTCATTAGCATAATCTCAGGTGTAGTTGGAAGGAGCTCTTTTGTGAAGAAAACAGATGTACCTCTCACCCTGTCACTCAGGAGATTACAAGGGTTTTAGGAGCTCTGTGCCAGAACAGGATGAAAACCAGATATACATTACTTATCATGTCACAATATCACAGAATCCACACTGAAGTTTTTTTGGATGAAATGATATTATGTCCAAGATTTTATTGAAAATAATCTAGTTGATGGAAGTGAGTTTATGGGAGGGAAGAGATGACACCAATGGGCCCTTTCTGAATAATTGTTGGAGTTGCAAATGGGCTCATGGGGATTCATTATTCTAGTCTCTCTACTTTTAGGTATGTTTGAAATGTTCCACAATACATTTTTTAAAAAGGGGAAGAAGGGATAAACTGAGTCTCTAAATAAATACACTGAATAGGTATTTTGTAACAAAATTTTTTTGTTTTGTTGTGAACAACAAAAAATAACTTTTGTTCACCTTTATCTGGTGAAGTGCCCTCTAATATTTCTGTTCTATTCTAAACTATTCCATATTTTCATTCTTCAATTGATTTTGCAACTCAAGAAAAGACTACAGTATCTACTGTTTAAAAACCACCATTCTCGGGCGCCTGGGTGGCTCAGTGGGTTAAAGCCGCTGCCTTCGGCTCAGGTCATGATCCCAGGGTCCTGGGATCGAGGCCCACATCGGGCTCTCTGCTCGGCGGGGAGCCTGCTTCCTCCTCTCTCTCTGCCTGCCTCTCTGCCTACTTGTAATCTCTCTCTCTGTGTCAAATGAATAAAAAAAAAAATCTTTAAAAAAAATAAAAAAAAAAATAAAAAATAAAAAATAAAAACCACCATTCTCCCCAGGTTCCACCTCCTACTCAGGCTTTTATCAATACTTACTCGTCATTTCTACTGCATGTTGCAGACCCATTTTAAATTTGAATTTTGCTTTGATTGCCTAGAATGGGAGTTTGGTGAATTTCAAACCATCGCTATTGTAAAGAATCCTGTGAACAGTCTTTATGTGTATATATCTTTGTCTGTAATTCTTGAAAGTGGAATTGCAGGGTCAGGTAACATGAATACTTATCAGGCTTGTTATGCACATTGCCAAATTGCTTTCCAAAAATGAATAACTTGCATGCCCACAAGCTATCAATGAGCATATTTGTCTCATGGTGCCCTAGCTGGTAGGGAGTATTAGTCTTTTTAATTGTTCTTTATTTTGAAAGACAAAAACATTTTATTTTACTCAAATTTCTTTCACCATTAGCAAAGCCTGTGCTCATTTCAGTTATTTGTTGGCTATTTTATTTTCTATGATCTATTTTTGTCCTCTCCCAATGTTTTGAGTTAGAACCATTGAAACTTTTTAAAAATTATTTGATAGGAGAATTTTATAATTTAAAGTTACTTATGGCACATATTATTCTCTCTTAACCTTCTTCCACTGTCTTTCCTGAACAAAATATTGCTGGTTTACCTTTTTATGTTTTGTTATCAAGTCCAAATATGTGTCAAAGGCATATCTTACTAGCTTCTTAAGAGTTATGCTTTGTACAAACAAAAGAGGTTGCTAAATATATGATATGGTTGAAGGACCATCAGGAAACCACCTCACCATCTACTCAAAAATACCTCCTCTTAAAGTGACAGAGCATACACCCTACAGTTAGAGATACATGGCATTGGCAAATGGAAGGAGAGACAGATTATTTTATACTAATATATGAGTGTCTGATAATGTCCTCACCCAAGCTTTTAGTAGAGCAGAAGACTGAGGAGAAAGAAAGTGAAAGCAGACACAAGATCAAAAGAGAAGCAGATTCTGAAGATGAATGTCCAGTCACACCCCTTATGCCAGTCTCATGTTAGCAGAGGAACAACCTGAACATTTGTTAGAACTAACCAAGTGCCAGGGGTGCTGCTCTAGGAATAATCATATGAACCCTGGTTCCTACCCTTAACTCAGTTGAGAAGTCAGAATGGTAAATCAATTATTACAGGACAGAGCTTCAGTTTCTACAATAGAGTATTCATCACAGAGACTGAAATATAAATTAGACTAGCTGAGAGTTGTAGGTTCCCATGGCAGGTATTGTGTGATATGAGACTTGAAGATCGAGTAGACCTTAGCTAGATAGAAAAAAATGTGGAGAGAGCAGTCCAGGAAAAGAAACCAGTGTGTCTGCAGATAGAGAAATCCTGGCAGGGCTTTGGAATGACTTGTTTAAAGAAATGCACATAAGGTGCTCAGGCGGCTCAATCAGTTAAGCATCCAGCTCTTGGTTTTGGCTCAGGTCATGATCTCAGGGTCGTGAGATCAAGCCTCACGTTGGGCTCCATGCTCAGTGCAAAGTTTGCTTGAGATTCTCTCTCTCTCTCTCTCTCTCTCTCTCTCTCTCTCTCTCTCTCTCTCTCACTTTCTCTCTCTCTCTCTTTCCCCCTCTCCCCTGCTCATGCTCTCTCTCTAATAAATGAATAACTCTTTTAAAAAAAGAGAGAGAGAGAGAGAGACACACACACACACACAGTGGGGAAACTCAAGAGAAATCTGGGGTAGGGCATGGGGTGGCCAGAAAGGCAGCTTCTAGGTTTTGAAGAGTTTGTGTGCTAAGCTACAGAGTGTGTTTAGAAAGCCATTGGTGTTAGGAAAGTATTTTAAACAGGGATGTAATATCTGATGTGCTATTTTAAAAGATAATCATAATTGCAAGGGGATGATGGATGAGAGGGGATGAAGACAAAAGGCAGGACTGATTGTGAAATTATTGTAGTAATCCAGGTAAGAATTGGTGTATGATGCAGCATTTGGAAAGAAGCAGATAGACCTGGGAGATTAAGGAGATAGAATCTATAAGACTTGATGAGAGATGGGATGCACAGTGAGGGAGAAGGAAAAGCCTGAGATGACCCACATTCCTAACCTAAGTGACTATGTGGATAGTAGTATCACTTGCTGATGAGTCATGCTCATCAAATCATGACTCACAAACATGATAAGACATTGCTTCTTCTGTTTGGCTACTAAAAACTGGCAAAGTGGGGGGGCACCTGGTGGCTCAGTTGTTAAGTGTCTGCCTTCGGCTCAGGTCATGGTCTCAGGGTCCTGGAATCGAGCTTTGCATCAGGCTCCCTGCTCAGCGGGGAGACTGCTTCTCCCTCTCCCACTCCCTCTTGCTGTGTCTCTCTCTGTCAAATAAATAAATAAAATCTTAAAAAAAAATCTGGCTAAGGAAGGAGAAACAGAAACAGTTGTGCTGGAAAAGACCGTGTAGCATTGTAGTGTAGTGCAAAGAGTTCTGGTGTAAGTTTATGGAACAAGTATAAGTTAATGATATCTCTTGTAAATATAAAACATCTTATTATTTGAATGAATAAGGCCATCAGACAGAGACATATCAGCTGAGGAAGGATACCTGGATGAACAGCTCTAATTCGTTCTACTTAATATTTTCCTTCTTTGATTCTTCCTACCATCACCACGATGGATCCCAGTAAATAACTGCTCGCATTTTAATTCTGGCCCAGAAGAACCAACTCATCTTACCTTGGCTTTTCTCTGAACAGTTGTGGTATACAGACATTTTTTAAAGATAGCTTTCCACGTCCTGTGCAGAAATACCAAGCTATCCAGAGGAAAAAAGTCAAAGGCTGTGAAACATTTAGCTTCTCTTTCTGCCTCAGGTTGTTTTCCTATTATGTGGATTCTCAACGTTTTAGTCTGTATTATTTCATTGTTATTTTTGTTATTTCTCTGTGATCACATTCTAATTATAACTTATATTCCTGCTTCCCCAATCTCGAGTAAAAATGAGGTCACATTCCTTTTAACGTTCAAAATAAATTTTGATCCTGTGGTCCATCCCAGTACCCTGACTGTCATAAAATGTTTATTTCTTCTTCAACTCCACTCCCTTAAGGTAATTCCAAAATCTCCACAATGTCTAATATATGAGCTTATTGTTGCTGAGTACAAATTATCACAAATTTAGCAGCTTAAAATAACACTAATTTATTATGTCATAGTTAGTAGGTCAGAAGTCTACCATGGTATGGTTGGATTCTCAGTTCAGGGTCTCACAAGGCTGAGATTAATTTGTCAGCAGACCTAGATTCCTTTCTAGATGTTCTGGGGAAGAGACCTCTCCCAAGCCCATTTTGATTGTTGGCAGAATTCAGTTCCTTCTAGCTATAGCACTGAAGTCCCTGTTACCACTTCAGCTTAAAGCCAGCAACAGTGCATCAGGGCCTTTCATGCCTTGAATTACTCTTCTGCCTTCCTCTTCTGTTTTTAAGGGCTCTTGTGGTTAAACTGTACCCACCTGGATAATCCAGGATTTTCTCCTACTTTAAGGTCAAGCAATTTGTAAACTTGGTTTTATTTGCAAAGTCCCTTTTACCACAGAATGTAAAATCTCTTTTAGTTTACACAAACTCAGAGCTCACCTCAAAGCACACCTACACAACCTGAGCTTGGAGGAATCCCTCACACCGAGTGTTTTCTTCCTAACTTCTCTAGCTGATCTCTAGGAACCAAGATTCCCTCTTCCAATATGCTAACCTGTCTTTTAATGGAAATCTCTACTCATCATGTGGTCATGAGTAAAAAATTATAATTCCCCAAATTTATCTACAGATATGAAAGAAAAGTATGGTAATTACAACACAGATTTTGTGACTATTCATAGAAAGATCAGTAAGCTGAAAGAACATCTTAATATTCATAATGTAAAAATGAATGGTGAGGTTGCTGATGCAGTAGCTCCAAATATTTTCATATTCACAAAATTTGAGTTGCCAAGACCTTCCAGGATAGAGAGAATATGATAAGTCAGAGAATATTTGTTATTTTTAAAGAACAAAATTTTAATCTTTTAAGTCAATAGAAACAGCAAAGATTACTTATCTACATAATTTCCTTAATCTAAGATAAATACATGCTAGCCCTTAAGAAGAAAGTTACCAATAACAACCACCATATTTTGGTCCTCATTTTCTCATTTCTTGCTTGCATTTGACAATGAGGATTTCCCTGTTATGTTTTTATACCTTCTATTCCCCTTGGTTCTTATGGTGCTGTCCTATTCTAACTCCTCCTACATTTGTATGCAACTCTGTCTCCTTCCACTCTTCATTTATGCATATACAAGGTAAATTGTGACATCAAAAACAAAAATGGATGGAGGAGAGTATGTAAATGTAGACCTTTGTGTGCATTTGAAGTCGCTATCAACTTAAAATAAACTGCTATAAATAAAAGATATTTTGCAAGTCTCACAGTAACTACAAAACAAAAACCTGTAATAAATATACAAAGTATAAAGAGAAAGAAATTTAAACATACTGAAAATCTAAAATGACAAAGGCAGAGAGTAAGAATACAAGAAATCAACAGAGGAATTACAAACAGCCCAAACACAAAATGGCAAAAGTAAGTCCAGACCTAGCAATAATAAATGTAAATGGATTAAATTCTCTAATCAAAAGACGTAGAGTCGCTGAATGAATTAAAACTAAACTAAACTAAACTAAAAAACAAAAAAACAAGAGTCAACTATATGTTGCCTGGAAACAATTCACTTCAGCTTTAAGGACACACACAGACCAAAAGTGAAGGGACAAAAAAAGATATTCCATGCAAGTGGAAATCAAAAGAAAGGAAAGGCAGCTATACTTACCTCAGACAAAATAGAATTTAAGCTACAAATTATAATAAGAGCCAAAAAGACATCATTATATAATGATAAAGGGATCAATCCAACAGGAGAATATAACAATTATAAACATTTAGGATATATGTAAGGTCATAGGGTCTACTCACAGTCCACTATTCTTATTCTCACCAAATCAGTAGGGCAAAAGGCCAGGTGTATTCAAGTAAATTTCTCTTCTTCATGGAGGCGTGCAGAAAAAGTATTTCATTCTAACATTCCTTAGTGCTAATAATATCACTATCCATCCAATTCCTCAAGCTAGGAACCTAAGAGTCATCTATAATGCTTCTCACTAGTGACTTCTAGACTTGTTATCTGCTGTATATATGTGTATGTGTGCGTGTTTATATGTGTATGTGTGTGTGGGGGGTGTGTATATAAAATTTTTTGGCAACCCCATAACCTGTAATACTTTTTCAATTCTAGCCTGGGCTAATAAACAAACTTTAATCTGGTCACATGGATTCTAGCATTCTTTACTGCCATCACCTTAAATCCATTCTTCACTCACTGCCAGAATAATCTATCCAAACAGCATATCTAACCCTGCCACTTTCCTATTTACAACCTTTGATGCGGGGCTCGACCCCAGGACCCTGAGATCATAAGCTGAGCTAAAGGCAGAGGGAGGCTTTAACCCACTGAACCACCCAGGTGCCCCTGAACTTCCTGTTCTATTGATACTGAATTGCTAGCCACTTTACTCCCTACATCCTCCATTCCAGTTCTCAACAGCATGGTTTCCCATGCTGTCTTATCTAGTTAGAGGGCCATTCTTCCATCCCTGATGCCATCCCTCTACCTGGTCAATTCCTATTACTCATTTAAGATTCAGGTCTCTTGTTACTTCCTCTAGAGAGTTATTTTTAAATTCTCCTTATCTTCCCTCAGTCTGAGTAAGGTGTCTCTCCTCTGTCTTCCCATCAAATCTAAAGCATATTTGTATTGTTTGGATTATCTGTTTTCTCCTATTAGATAGTGGGCTCTTAAGACAGAAACTATATGTTATTCCTCATTCTATCCCAAACATGAAAAGTTGTGCTTGATGCATAGTATATCCTCTCCATTAATGTTCTTTTAAAAAAGAAACAAATGAAGAAGGAATGAATGAGTGAGTGAATTAATGTGACTTCTCAGGCACTTCTCTCAGCTCCTTGCCTTGCTCTAAGTGACATCTAGACAATGTATTTCCTACTTGACCTGCAGGAAAAATTGGACAAAGAATTACTTTGAAGCCAGAAACCCTCCAAAAGCCTTATTTAGTTACCCATTAGAACCTCCTAGATGGCCTGGTTGGGTAGGAGGAGGGACAGCAGATGGCATCTCTTTAATCTGGATAATTGACAAAATTTCCATGAATCATGCCATATATTTAGAGAGATCCTGGACCAGATCTCTGGTTCTGTTCATCTCAAAGCACACTATGTCTCACTCAGGTGATAACCCTGATGCTCACAACAATTGTTCCTACAAGATCCAGTCATTACAATATCTATAACATGCCAAGAGGTGGCTCTCAAACATAGACTACACAGAAAGGCTTTATTTCAGTTTTCACCCTAGTTTGGCCAGGAAACCTGTATTGAATTTTAACACACCCACCCCACATATATCCAGCATGGTAAATGCAAGCAAAGCTTGGCGGTTTCTACTTCTGCTCTAAAACATATGGAAAATTAGGTCCAACTTTTTAGAGGAGTCCCTCTGTACACTCCCTGAGATGAAACAATTCCTTCTTTGTAACTGCTTTTTTACCATGAAGGGACAATTTGGCTCAAAAAGTCCCCTGTTTGGAGTTTATTCCTTACCTTCCTCCTTATGTTTTACTACCAGGGAAGAATCTTTACTACTTGCATGTGATATAAGACCATTGCCTAGCCTAAGAAACCTGACATAGAGTATTAGTTAGCAGACAAGCAATGAAATAATCATCTTAAAATCTTAGATTAAATGCTGATTTTGCTACATAATATCTAGAATATTCTGTAGCTCTAATTTTCTTTTCTATACAGTGATAGTTTAATAATAATACTACATACATACATATTGTGTCTATTGCACATCGTTGTTCTGGACATTAAAAAAAAGAGTATAATGGTAAAAGCTCTTTGTAATTGATAAAGCACTACATCAATGCAAAACAACATTCACAGTAGTTGTTTCAATAATATCAGAAAAAGAATGAGATTAAGGGAGGGCTCTCTGTGACCCCCCCTACCCCATTCTTGCACCATCCCTTCAAAATTCTGTTTTGAAAAAGGTCTGCTTCTTCAGTCTCTTTACCACAAATGGCCACATAGCCCAATTGCTATAGGAGCAGCTAGTGGCATTCTTGCTTGACCTGGAGGTTCTCACTCTAGGATTTGCAACTGAGAGGTATTCCAAGATGTTTCTAATAATTGCTCTAATTGAAAAATCAGAAAGAGCTTTGTGTAACTTGTAAATCTATTTCCATAGCCCTATCATGGGGGGAAATCTGGTAATGTGTTCATCTGTTACTATCACCCACTCTTTTTCTCACTGCATGGGGCTGGAAATTCCAGATGCCCCACCAGAGGGCTGGGTCCCCAGTGAGGAGACCAATGTACAGTTTAAGAATATGGAAACAGCCATGAAATCCTCAGAACCTCTACCTGTAAGAAAGGTCTCTCTGAACAAGGAGTTCCTTGGTGGTGACCTAAGAAATCTTCCCAGTGGGCTATATTATTCTCTACCCTTGAGAATCTATTATAATCAGTCAAGTATCGCAGGTATTGTATTCCATTCATCACTCCCTCAGTGCTTTCTACAAACAGTCTATCCACTTGACATCAGACTTTTGGTTCAGGGCCCCATAGTGAGCATGCCAGACAGGTGCTAATCTGTCTCCTTGCACAAGAGAAAACTAAGAGTGATGGCCTGCCAGCAATGAGCTCTTCCTTCTATCCCTGTGCCTTAGAATGATAGGAGACCCAGCCTTACTAGCTCTCCTTGCTCTCTTCACTGAGCACACTCTGTCCTCAAAGGAAAGGCACACACAGTTTCTGCATTTTAGTAGGAGACAGTTAAGAATCATATTTCATATTTAATTTTCAGCTCACAGCAATTTACCTTCTGCCTTACCTCCCAGCATATGGCTGAAAATTTCTCATAATGGTGAGCACTGATGTATGTATATTTTTCAGTCTTTATCAAATCTACTTAGTTACTATCCTTTCCACCTAAAATGCTTGGCCCTATTGCTTTCCATCAGGAAAATCCCACTAGAAATATATTTGACCAAGACATATATTCCTTTTTGACCCCTACAGTCCAAAATACCTTACATAAGTTTCTACTGTATCATTTTTCATGCTGTACTATAATCTTTTGTTCACATTTCTGATGTCCCATAGACCATGAGTTCCTTGAAGGTAAAAACTGTTTTTCTGTGTGTGTGTGTGTGTGTGTGTGTGTGTGTGTGTGTGTGTGTGTGTTATTGTTAAGCACTCGGGACCATTCCTGGCACAAAATAGATGCTTGAAATTGTGTTGAATTGAACTAAATGACTACCCTATCTGTCGCCAGGGATTTTAATGTTCTCAATTATTTTAATAGTTATACTTCATTGTTCAACAGTTATCTATATTTTCCTAACTTCCGTAAGCGTTTATTAAATAGCTGATTGAATTTAGAGATACAATATATAGCCATGAACAGGAACCAACTTAACTAACTTATGAAAACACTAAATTTTAGATTTCATATTCTTACAAACCAAAATGATTGATCAAACATATTTTTATATGGAATATAATATTTCAGAAAATTAGTTATCATAGAATGTTATGCTACTTTGATATTATTTGAAAAATAAAAAAGAGCAAGAATATTTATTATTCTAGATTAAATTTCATCTCTCTATACCACAATTGTAATCCATACAGTATAATTTTTTCACGGCAATAAAATTTTAAAAAAAGATCAACCATAAAAAAATGCTTTAGCATTGTTTAAACATCTTTATTGTATCTTTGGCAAATCTATGGCAAAACTTTGGAAGCATTTTACATAAACACTGGATAAATCAACACTAAAGCTGCAATGTTTAAATTTTTAGATTTGTAGGTTTGTAGACCACCCATCGCCATCTCGATTTGTCCAGCATTATCTGAGCTTTCTCTTATTGTCTTGGCATAATTATTAGTAGCAACCCCTATCTTTTCCAAGAGGATACCAGTTTGGACAGTAAAATTATAAGGTCATCTTACTTATAGGCTGACTACACACATATTTTAAAAAGGAGACAATAAAGTTTGACACTTAAGTGTTACTGTGATTGATATAAAATCTCCTGATTTTTTTTCATTTTTCAGTCAAATCTTTTGATTTAACAAAACCAGTTCTGTAGGATTTTAACTTTATTTCTGTTTTTACAAATTTTCTTTAAATATGAATATGTCTCTGTCCAACAAATTATATTTTATAAATGTACCTTCTTTCTTTTTATCTCAAAGGGAATGTGCTATAGTTTTATAACCATATGCAAGTCTTAAGTACTATAAAAGCCTACTGGTCCAACTGTATAAAACTTTAAAAGATTTCATTACTAATAGAGATGGAAACAAAATTTCTTCCTAATTATTATAAATTGTTGATTGTATTCATGGGGAAAATCCCTTAGATGATAATAGCATCAATTCCAGTGATGTGTTGTTCTCTGTGATGTCAAATTTCATGTTTATGTGGTAGTGATTTCGTTTTTTCTCTATGCTTTACATACTGGTGACTAAACAATCATTATGTTTATTCTATATTTGCCCTAAGATCTTAACTTGCCTTTAAATGTATTTTATGTACATTTTTAAAATCTTTAATAACAGTGGCCATTTTGTGCTTTCATCTTTTCCGTAAGTATGACCTTTCCATTCCATTCGAAGGAAGGTAGGGAGCAAAACTAGGCCAAACAAGGTATTCTGGATAATGGCTTTGAAATTTACTCCCCCTGGTGGTCCAAAGCTCTGCTGACCTGTGATGTCATCAGAATGTTCTTTCTGGTGTCAACAATTATCATGTAAAATAAATGACAAACATGTAATTGTTTCCAAAAACATACGTGAGGTCCCCTTACCACTTAGTGAACAGACTTTCCACAGATTTCATTTTATTATTATAACTTATTTGTATAAGTTGTGTATAAGTACACTCACACCTGTACACTAAAATGTCCAGTTTCCAGGATGTTTATCATAGGGAGTAAATGGAAAATTGTTCTTTTATTCCAAAAACTTAAATAATTATACATAAATTACCTCATAAGTTCTTCTGTTATAAATACAGTATGTTCAAACTTTTCTGTATTTTCAAGTTGTGAACACTGAGACAAAAATCAAAATAATGTATAAAAACTAATTGAGGGCGCCTGGGTGGCTCAGTGGGTTAAAGCCTCTGCTTTCGGCTCAGGTCATGATCTCAGCGTCCTGGGATCGAGGCCCGCATGGGGCTCTCTGCTCAGCAGGGAGCCTGCTTCCTCCTCTCCCTGTCTCTCTGCCTGCCTCTCTGCCTACTTGTAGTCTCTCTCTCTGTGTCAAATAAATAAATAAAATCTTTAAAAAAAAAAAAAAAAACTAATTGAATCAAAAGAGGCTTTTATAATCATGGAATATTAACACTGTAAAGAGCCTTTGAAATATGCAGTTCAGCTTCTGAACTTCACATAAGAGAAAACTAAAATCATTGCATCAGGGTTTAGATTTCCTAAGTCCTGAATCAATGTTCTAGATCAATTATCTTAATTTCCTCTTAAAATAATTTTTCTTGCATCTTCTTTAATTCTGTAGTAACTGAAAATATTAATTGGGTTATAAATAATAATAGTAGAGATGGGTAAAGATCATTCACTTAATCAACAAACATTTATCGAGTGTCACTTACTGATATAGAGAGTACAGCAAGGAATAAGTACTTTTTGGTATGATGAGACTAAGGAGTCTATGGTTTATCCCAGTAAGTACCATAAAGCAGGTGGTGTGGATTATCAGCTCAGGTGAGAAGACTGAGATGGGGCAAATTGGCATAGAGAAGATGGATTTAATTTTAATGTATTAGGAGAAAAATGTGACAGCCTGGAGAAAATCTGATTTGGAGGAAGTTTTGAAATCTCTTTTCTTTTTCCCTATCTCTTTCTTATTCCTCTTCTTTCTACATCTTTTCTTCTTTCTTCCTCTTCTTTCTTTCTTCCTTTTCTTAGTTCCTTCCTTCCTTCCTTTCCTTCTCTTTTTTTCTTCCATCTTTTTTTTCTTTCTTTCTTTCTTTCTTTCTTTCTTCCTTTTCTTTCTTTCTTTTTCTTTCTTTTTTCTTTCTTCTCTTTCTCTTTCTTTCTTTCTTTTTCTTTCTTTCTTTTTTCTTCTCTTTCTCTCTTTCTTTCTTTTTCTTTCTTTTTTTTTCTTTCTTTCCTTCTCTTTTTCTTTCTTTCTTTCTTTCTTTCTTTCTTTCTTTCTTTCTTTCTTTCCTTCTTTCCTTCCTCCCTCACTTCCTCCTTTCCTTTATCCCTTCTTTTCTTTTCTCTTCTTTGTTTAGTTGGGAACATTGACATGTGTTTGTTAGTCATGGGGAAAATTTATGGTGAAATGAATTTGATTATATCAGAAAAATTTTAGATGATTATTGAAGTAACTAAAGAGACCATAGGGGGTGGAATTTAGAACATATATGGATATGATTTTTTTCTTGGAAAAGAAGAGGGACACCTAATTCCTTTGAGTTGAATAGAAGGAGGTAGGGGACATTGTCAATATAAATAAATTTGCTACTCGTGGAACAGGATACTGATCATTAGTTTCCATTTAGTGTCCTTTATTTTCTTAATAAAGTAAGAGGTAAAGTCATCTTCTGAGACTAAGGAAGAAAGTAAAGGAATAGGAGGAATGAACAATATACTGAATGACAGAGAAGATAACTAGAAACACATAAAAAAAATTGTTCTATAGTGCCTGAAATCTAACTGAGGTTAGAAATTTGGAATTTATAATTGTATCAGTGGTACAGTTGTTTCACACTTGATCTTAGCCAAAAGGCCAAGAAGCAATGGTACTGTTGTTTCAGCAAGAGTTTTTAGAGACCATAGGGAGGAATGGAGCAGATAAACATTTGAATCAACTTTGAAACTGGTATTTTTCAGTATAAATAGGGTCAAGTGAACAATAAAGTTGTGACTAACTGGCAAATATCTTGTGAATCATGGATAAGTAAAGAAGTAAAGAAATTAGTTGTTGTAAGTTAGGATGAGGGTGAGCCAAGGAACTCAAGGCCTTAATAAGGTAAAACAGTAGTGTAGATGAACTAACAAAGAATACGAATAGACAATAAAAATTCAATAAAAGTTAGAGGTTTCATGGGGATTCCAAGTTCAGCATGTCCAAAACTGAACCTCCCTCTGCCCCCCAACTCCTTCCTTCTTTTGTATTTTATATCCTGGTAAATAATTCTGTCCCCTTAAGAATCCACACCAGGAATCTGAGAATAATCCTATTTTTTTAAGATTATTTATTTATTTATTTGACAGAGAGAGAGCCAGCACGAGTAGGCAGAGGAAGAGGAAGAGGGAGAAGCAGAGTCTCCACCGAGCAGGGAGTCCAAATGTGGAACTCAATCCCAGAAGCCTGGGATCATGACCTGAGCCAAAGGCAGCCTTAACTGACTGAGCCACCCAGGCGCCCCTAGACTATCATCTTGTTGACATCCCCCTCATAACATCAAACCCACTTTTTAGTATTGTTCAAATCCAGCCCCTCATTTTCATCTATGAGTACATGTTAGGATCACCTGGGCTCTGCATGCATAAAATTTGATCATTTTGTACATATTTCATGGGGTTGATGATAGGATTAAATGAGATAATATATTCATTAGGCTCAGTACAGTACCCAGCACATGGTAATTATTGTCAATTGTCCTTTTAAATGCTAATAGTTTTCTGCTCTTAGAACTGACCTGTGAAATGAGACCTGTTTCCCATCCCTTCCTAGAAGAACAAAAGTATTGATAAACAATCTAAATTGCTCATCAAAAGTACCACACGCTATACAAATTAACTTTTTTATATAAAGAGTACGTGTATATACTTTTTTTCCTGCCTAGACCATAATAAGGCTTTTAAGTTGAGATCTGAGTAACAAGATAGGAATGTGTGATATAAATCATGCCACTCTAAGCACAGCTATGCTATGACTCAAGCATTTTACTGGGATTATCTATAGCTATATATCTCATAAATAATTATTTAGAGAGACATATAAAAGGTTAGAATCATACCCATTGTCCCGTATTCCAACTTAGCAATCTTTTAACTGAACAGCCAGTAAAACGGAGGTCAAATTATCTTTCTTTTATAGATTAAAGTGAATTTGAGAATATAGCTTGTGTGGATAGTCAGATTGGCTCCTAACAACTTCACCACTGCTACCTTACCATTACCTATTGGGGGCAGAGCCTGCCATGATAAACTTCACTTTTGAGGGCTAGCTAAAGTAAGGACCTAGAAAGCCATGAAATGCTCAGCTCCTTTCCTCTATTCACCAAATATTCATTCCTGCTCTCTTGGAGAGGACATACTCAACAGACAAAGATGGTTAGAAAACCACTTTTCCTAACTCTGTGCATCAAAAGGGCAGATATTCCTATGTCTTGGCCATAGAACAAATAGTAGGGGGAGAGAGTATAGTTCTCATTAATATGCCCCTAATGATATAAATATATGATTGATGTAGTGAACCTTTTCTAAATATTGAAAAATATGAGGGTAAACATTACATTTTCAGGTAATAGCATAGAAATTGGTGCCTCAGAAAACACCATAAGCCAAAGTGAATTTAATCAATGAAATCTACTCTTTAAAAATGAATAAGGGGAATAATAAAGGACAAAACAATCCAGAAGGAGGATAATATTAGACATATTAGAAACATGTTAATACTTGGACATATTAATATAATATTTGAAATGTGCTAATAGGAATAAGATATGTGAAATTAATATATTGAGAATTCTCACAACTCATATTACAGTATTATATTAATTTTTGACAAGTAAGTATAAAGCAAGACATGGGAAAAATAGGAAGTTTCCATAGATCAACCAAAAAAAAGGTGGGGCAGGGGATAAAATGCAGGCAATGTTGAACAGCAGAAAGAACACAGTAGTGCTTTGAAATATACAGATCTGGGTTGAAATATTAGCCCTATGACATATTAGTTGCAGGGCTTATCCATGCCAGTTGACCTCTCCTAGCCTACTTGCTGGTCTGTGAAATGAGAGCAACTTCATATGGTGTAGTGCTAGAATACACCATATCATGCCTGGCCTATGTACAGTAACCTCTCACACTCACATAGTTTCCTCATTCCCTAGGAAACATATCATTGAAAAATAAAGCCTGAAAGAAATGAATTAATTTGTTTTGAATGAAAAGAGGTGACTTAGCCTGCCTTTCCTTCCAGTAAACAGTCTCTTAATACCCTGAATACTCTTAAGACCCTGAAGAATCTGAGCTGGAAGAAATAGCTTCAAATTACATCAATTTTCTTCTTGACTTCCTGGGGAATATAATACTGGACTAGGCCCTAGTTCATAGAGTGTCCAAACCAGGAAATTATGCAAAATAATCATAAATATGTATTTAAATAATTTGAGAATAACCCAGTCTAATCTCTTCTGCAAGTATTTTACTCACACGTGTGTCTTACATGGTTATACAGACTGTGATCCAATTCATTTATCTTGAAACTTAACTGCCCCAAATATTTTCTGAAATATATTTGTTAATTTATTGTATCATACATATGAATTTCTAATAAATATTTATTTTTCTAGCTTTTACAACTGGGACAGTCATATAGCTGTTTGGAATTCAACTCCTAATTATCAAGTGATTGCTGATAATCCAGAAGGCTTACTTTTCAAATACAAAAGAGACAGAAAAATTCTCAATGTAGATCCAAAGGTAAGACTGCTTTTACATTTATATATCTCTCTGAATTTTATTGTATTTCTTCCATTATTAAAAAATCTATTAAATATTTGACACTCTTCGGTATTTAAATTTAGAAATAAAAGACTATGTTGAAACATAAGGTATTCATTATTCTTAAAGAAAAAAACTCCAAACTTAATCAGTTTATCAGAAATCAATAAGGAAGAGTTTGGGAAGGGAATTTGAATAGAACTCACAAATGAGAATTCTTCTCCAAGCCTACCAGCAAAATTAGATCAAGCAGCCAGCGGGCAATGCAATTGTGTCTTCTGATCCTGGGAATGTCCAGTAATTTTTACTCTAAATGGGAAGATGAATCATTTATGGAAGGGAGACTCTCACCTCAGAAATATTCCCAGAATTCTAACATCCCTTTTTATATATGACTAACACTGAAAACAATATTACCCTTAGTGTATTTCTAAGTGTTAACTTAGAAAATAACTTTATTTAAATATTTTAAAGACATGTCCCATGATATTTTGAATTTGTTCAAGGAGAAATATTTACATATTACATATTTGCAATGACTGTATTTGCATCATGACTTTTAATCATGACGTGTATGTTTGGAGGAGAAGACTTTATTTAAAGGAGGAGAAGAAAACTTTACTTAAAGTCATATGTTCTTGAGTTGCTTAGGCATTTTTTTTTTAACTTTTGGAAAACATGTTACTCATGTGACAGCATCGGTCTAAAATCCAAGCCAAGAAAAGTATTCTTTCACAGTGAAAGAAATAGGAATTCTGTGATATGCCTGGATAGAGACAAGGATGGACCGAAGGAAAATGGGAGTCTGGTTCTAAAAACTTTTCCAAAACGTTTTAGAAATTTAAAATTAAAAAAAATAAATAAAACTATTTTGTTTCATAACCACTTAGTAAAATTTCTTTCTCATAAAAATTTCTCAAAACTACATGCTCAGAGAATGAAGAAATGAAATTCTGTAGTAAGAAATGGATTGTTGTCTGCAATCAGATACAACTCCAACACAGTGACTTAACAGAATAGAAGCTTCTTTCTTTCTCATGTATGAGTCTCAGTTGTCAGTCCAAAGTTTGAGTGGCTGCTCCACAATCATCTAGGCCAAAATGGCCCTCATCCTCTTGGACCAAATAGGTCTCTAGCCAAAACAACCACATTTCAAACAGAATTCATGGATGGAGTTCAGAAAGTTCAAAGGACAACCCTGTCCCAGTGCCTTTTAAGGAAGTTTCCCAAAAGCTACCACACAAAGGTTCACTTATATCCTATGGCTAGACCTTAGTCACGTGGCAATATCTATCTACATGGATGGCTGGGAAATATAATCTTTATTCGGTACACCTAACTGAAATCAGAAGTTCTGGGGAAGGGAGAAAAGAGGTTTGGTTAGACAACTAGCAGTTTCTGACACAGTGTTATCTCCTTCAAAAGAACATTACTCTTGGGGCACCTGGCTGGCTCGGTAAGAGGAGCATACAACTCTTGATCTTAGGATCTTGAGTTCAAGCCCCACGTGGGATTGTAGAGATTACTTAAATAAATAGAATTAAGAAAAAAAGAACACTACTGTTTTATTGGTCTTGAGTTTCTCATTAGTAAAATGAAGGATGGAACCTGAAAATCATTGCAACCATAATTATTATGAATTGATAAATATCAGCACACATTCTTTCTAGTGGTGCCTCTTTCCTTCTCATAAATGTGTGTCAAAATTGAGGCAAAATACAGGAAACTTAATAAATTATATTCATAGAGACTTTTACTCTTAGAGGATTAAAGATATAAAATTATTAATAGCTTCATTAGGAGGTATGAAATAAATTTTTGAATCAGTTTTGGATGATACCACACTTAAACTACTTTAGAGCTCTATTTTAACTAATGGCATATACATACTTCAAGAATGTATGTCATGAATTATAGTTTTTAAAGTCTTTGTGGAATCATTATTAAATAAAAACTCTTCCTTCAACATGGTTTAAATAACTTAACTAAACCACTCACTTCCTAAATAATTAATCATGAGACTTCAAAGATGTAATTTTTAATACATGAAATATGTCATTTTCTTTTTGAGGGAGGAAGGTTTTTTGGGTTTTTTTTTAGATTTTATTTATTTATTTGACTGAGAGAGAGAGTGAATGAGAGAGAGAGAGAGAGAGAGAAGGAGCAGGAGGAGGAACAGAGGGAGAGGGAGAAGCAGACTCCCCACTGAGCAGGGAGCCCGATGCAGTACTCAGTCCTAGGACCCTGGGACCATGGCCTGAGCCGAAGGCAGACACTTAACCAACTGAGCCACCCACATGTCCCTAGGGGATGAGAAAGATTTTGATTACGATTTCATTATAATTCAAAAGATTCATGATGAGTCTGAAGGAAACATATTTCCAAATCCTGGAGAAAGAATAGGGTCTAGTTAATTAGTGATGAGAGGAAAAAATATTTAAAAGAATTAGTTATAAAAGAATCATTGGATGAGACACCTGAAAATATTTAGATACTTACATTTATTTAATTTTTCTTTTAATTTTATCTTTTTGAAGATAAATCTTATAGTTGACATACTGGAAAAAATGCTGGTTTCAACACCAATAAACAAAATTCTATGCCTTACTTTATAATTAACAGGCTGCCTGGCCTGGCAAAATTCACTTAACTTCTCAGAGTTTTCACATTCACGAATGGAAGATCTGAGTGTTGTTGCTGTTTCCTGATCTCTAAGGTCCCTCTACAGCCCCAATTCTCAGAGATTCTGACTCAACTGGTCCCAAGCGTACATATTTTCACAAGCAGCCAGTGTGATTCTACTGCAGGTTATCTATGAACTACAAATGGAGAGAAGCTTCTCCTTAAAAAAGACAATAATCTCAAGAGATCTGGCACTCTGTTTTCAAACATAAGTGTTCTCAAACATTTCACCTCAAACAAAATATAACGCATATATTTTAATTTTTATGGACTAGATATGAAATTAGCATGTACATCTACATAATATCTTAATTTACCTTCTTCTAAGAGCCATGGTCCTATTATCTTTCATTCACCCACACAGCATCTCTTACAGACCTACGGAAGGATCAAAAAATAAGCTGTAAAATTTTTAAAATTACAAATGCACAATGATGAGAATTACATTTTTATACTTAATGTTATTATTCATAATTCTATTTGAAATTCTTCCTAAAATGAACACCATAACTTATAATACCATAATATGCTCTAAAATACTGTAAGAACAACACAACTCAACTCTCCTTTTCCTTTCCTTCAAGTAATCTCTTTAAAATATTTTACAGTGAGGTGCCCGGTTAGCTTAGTCGGTTGGGGATCTGCCTTGGGCTCGTGTCATGATCTCCAGATCCTGGGATCGAGACCCACCAGGCTCCCTGCTCAAGAGGAAGCCTGCTTCTCCCTCTATCCTGCTCCCCTTCATACTTGTGCAGTTTCTCTTTCTCAAATAAATAAAATCTTAAAAAAGGAAAGAAATATTTTATATTTTACACTTAAAATTTAAAAAGGTCAAGATACATGAAAGGTGGGAACTGTGATAACCAGGATGTCTTTCCTTTGTATACCACAGATGTAGACTCATTAACTCTGAAAAGTGGTTCCCATGAAACATAGTTGTTTGTGAATGGTAACAGTGGAAAAAAGAAAATTGTGCAGATCTTAGAACAAGTAATATGAGTTCATTGGTTAAGAAATTCCAAATGCAATAAGAGTTTGGTTGCATTGAAAACAGGACCACTGGCTTTAACTTCCCTGCAGCTGTATAACATCTGGAACAAATAAAGCTGGTTTCTATTTTTGAGTGAAGAATGCTTGTCTGAGTGATTCACACCCACCAAGATGTTTCCAGTGTATTATCTTTAGAAGGATTGAGTGGAAGCACTTTGCGCTCACTCCCTACATTATCTGCACAAATGAAAAAAAAAAGCATTTTTCTTTTGCTTTTAAGAAGCATTAACCATGGGAGAGTTTCCTTGAGTCTTAAAATAATATGGGTGGTCTAAAACCTTCATGATCTACTAATTGGAGAGACAGACTGTATAGAACAGTTAGAAATAAGAAAAATATCCCGTAATGGCACCAGCTTTTCTCCCCTCCTTTCTTCCATTCACTAAATGTGATAGCGCATCACCTGGAAAAAATGCCTCGTTAATAGACACTTAATAAGTATTCATGGAATAAATGACTGCATGAATAATTCCCTCCAAGCACACAAAAATAATACTACCCTAATTAAAAGTTGAGAAGCAGATTATGTTACTGATACTTGGTATAGCAATGATAGCCAGAATGGGAATAGCCAGCTCATTCTATTATTGATCCAAATAAGTCAGGAAATAATTCCAAGAATTTATCAGTGAAAACAGCTTGTGTTGCCATAATTTTAGGTTTTTAAAGGTTATGCAGAAATCTTAATTTTGGTATATGCTTACAAGTGTTATACAAACCCAGAAATATACAATAAACCACCTAAAATTAAGACTATTGAATTAGAACATGTTTTTAAGAGGCACCTGGGCAACACAGTCAGTTGAACATCTGACTCTTGGTTTCAGCTCAGATCGCAGTCTCTGAGTCCTGGTCTCCAGGTCGTGGGATCAAGACCCACATGGGGCTCCATGCTAAGCGTGGATTTTGCTTGAGATTCTCCCTCCCTCTGCACCTTCCATTCATGCTCTCTCACTCTCTAAAATAAATAAATCTTTTAAAAAATGTTTTTGACTTATGAGTAAATTGACTCAAACATGTTTAATGATTTACTCAAAGTCACATAGTTCATTTTTAGTAGAGATCAGCAATGGAGCTTAAATATAAATATTATGAGACAACATAAGGGATCTAAAGATGAGCAAGAGTTCAACCCTTGCCCTTTATTAAGCTTAATAGTACTTTTAGGGAAATAGACATGTAAAAAATATAACTGTGGTATAAAGCAGAAAGTGATATGTTGCAAAAAAGAGAAATGCCTTGGGAATTCAGTGGAAGAAGAGATGATTTTTGATCTGGGGTAGGAGCCAGTGGAGAGGCAAAGGTGAGAAAATAGGATTGGGGATAGCTAGGTGATAAAAGAGGAGGTAATCTTTTAACTGGAAGTGAAGAATGATTAGGAGTCGCGCTCAGAGATGAAGAGGCAGGCAATCCAGGAATGACCCCTGTTAGCAAAGATAATGTGGAAGAAGATTAAACAAAGGAAAACCTAAGTAGTTTTATTTGGCTGATGTATTGGCAAGGAGCAGGAGTGCCATGGGAATTAAGAAGGGAGAGGTCATAGAAAGGCTTGAATGCAGGACTGTTGAGGATGGTGGACTAAACGGGGGAGGAAATGGGATATACTAAAGCTCTTGTGCAGAGAAATAACAAGATGAAAGTTATGTGATTTTGGGGTTTTTTTGTGTTTTTTTAGATTTTATTTATTTATTTGAGAGAGAAAGTGGGAGAGTACACACACAAGTTGGGCTGTGGGGAGAGGGGCAGAGGGAGAGGGAGAAAGAGAATCCCAAGCAGATTCTGGTCTGAGCACGGAACACCACATGGGGCTCTATCTTACACCCCTGAGATCATGACCTGAGCTGAAATCAAGAATCAGATGCTCAACTGACTGAGCCAAGCACCTGAAAAGTTATGTTTTAAGAGGATGAGAGGGACTAAATTTGGACAAACTAGAGAGGACAAACTAGAGAAGATGCTAGCGTAACAATAATCCAGGTAAAGACCTAGAGAAATAGAACTAGATAGAGTTCCTGCTGTAGTTAGCAAGTTTCTGTGTTGATGTTTTAAATATTCCAACTACCTGATCATTCAGGTAGAATACATATTTATGTGGAAAAAATAGTTGAGAGGTCTTACATCACCCCAACCTCCAGGAAAGAGAAAGAGAGAATAAGAACTAGTCCTAGATGATTACAGAGAAAAAGGTGAGCTCAATGAACATCAGTAATTACATACAGAAGTAATGAACTTCAATCTTCCTTCCATCCTCCTTTTCCTCATCTGATATTTACTGAGTACCTACTGGGCACTGTGAGATATAAAAATGAACCAGAAAGGTGGGCTTTTGCTCTTAAAATGTTTACAGGTTAATTGAAGTGTGGCTGGAAAAATACAATATGCACAGAAGTGGCAAACTAGCCAGTGAGCTGAAAGGACAGAAAAAGTTCTAAAGAGGGGCGACTGGGTGGCTCAGTTGGTTAAGCAACTGCCTTCAGCTCAGGTCATGATCCTGGGGTCCGGGGATAGATCCTACATCAGGCTTCTTGCTCAGCAGGGGGCCTGCTTCTCCCTTTCTCTCTCCCTCTGCCTGCTACTCTGCCTGCTTGTGTTCTTTCTCTCTGTGTCAAATAAATAATTAAATAAATAAATTCTAAAAAAAAAAGTTCTAAAGAATTAAGAGGAGGTACAATTTATTTTGGAGCAAATGCATTCAAAAATGAGTTAGCAAAAGATATAGCATTTGAACTGGATCTCGAGGGATGGGTATGGCGAGGGCATGAGGATTGGAATAGAAGGTGTGTTCTGTTAGGAGGGAACCTCACATACATAGGTGAGGAAGCACCAAGCATGGGCCTGCATGGAAAGAGAGAAGACCCTGTTTTGGTTAGAGAGGAGTTGTGAGCATGGGCCAGGCATCAGAATCACTCAGGAAGCTTTAGAATATATGATGCCTATCCTCATCCCCGAAGATTCTAATTTAATTGGCCCAGATGGAAGGTCTGGGCAACTCTGAGAGCTTTTCAGAAGCTCTCAGATGATTCTAATATACAACCAGGGTTGGAATCAAGGTGTATAAAGGAGAGTAATAGCAGAGAAATTCTGAGAGAAAATTGAACTCCAAATGTGGAAGCCAAATCTAGTAAGTTTTTTGCCATTCTACATAGTTCAAGGAGAATCTATACCATTTGTCATGACTTAGAATTTCTGAGTATGAAAATGATTAAGCCATTTTGAAAGGAGGTGAAGTTATTGTTCTATTGGTTAAACTTCATTGGTGTACAAGAGAAAATCAGTATGAAAACTATGAAATTCCATAAAACAGTGAACTTTTTGTTACTTTGTTTAATGTCTAATAAAATCCGCTTGAATATAGACGTTTGATAAATGGCTGATAATAAACAAGCAAACAAACAAACAAACAAACAACATGGTAAAATATGTTAAAGATGCTTGGTTTCTATTAAATGTAGGAAATTGGTGAAATAAAAGACACTTTTATAGAATAAACCTTTCTGGATCCATCCTGAGTGTCACAGAACCTGGAAGGCATGTACAATACAGACTGTGCATTGACTTAGCAGGATGTATTTATTTTCTCTTTATACATCAATACATCAATACTTTATACATCAATACTCCTCACTATACAACAGGATGCCCCTAACCCAGACTTTTGAAAATCACAATTGTTGAAACAGAAAAACATGCTACTTTGTAATACAAACTGTTATCAGAAGAGCTCTTCACCAGTGTCCAACCCACAGTGGCTTGATTAGGAGTGATTTCTGTCAATTCAGTAACACATTTTCCCTTCCTCTCTCCTCATACTGGCCAACATAGAGCCTCATAGAGCCCTACACTGCGCCCCCGAGTGATTCAAACTGAATTCGTCTGTGGTGAGGTCCTGTGATCTGTATTTTTAAGATGTTTCCCCAGGTGATCCTAAAGACTAGCTGGATTCAATATCCATTGTTTTGTTACTAGTAAGTTAGTAATACTTTATTAGCTATTGGTTTCACTTTACAGATTATGTATGTCCATAAAGTAATCAAACTTTGTTCCTCTAAAATAAGTTTTAATTCAACAGTTTTAATTGAAGTGGTCTAAATTACACATACCTGAGACTATACAGACTAGAAAGTACAGACCGTATGCCAAAGACTTCCAGATAGCCTCCATGATGCTTTCAGGGTAAATTGCCACTTTTTTCCCTCACTTATGTGGATCATTACAGAGTTAGGTGGTGGTATCCATTCTTGCTATCATGGTTCTATCAAGAATCACTTCGTCAGAAACTCAAATGAAACAATATATGCTATAGAAACTCATAAAGCAAAAACTGAAACATGGAGCAGGAATCTTTTCTGGTCACTTTACCATTGTATCTCCAGTACTAGCATATGGTAGATGCTCGGTAAACATCTATGGAATGAATAAATTGAATATTAAATATTTGCTAAAGAAATGAATAGTGGGGCCAAAAATAATCCTGGAAACTTTTGAGGTTAATTTTAAAATATTTTAAGATCTTAGGCACTAGAAACATATGTAGAGCTAATGCTATTTTTAGCTGGAAATTACCAGAGTAATTGACTGTGGTGCTTTTCCCTCATTGGTAGGTGAATAAAACCTGGGGGTTCTTTGCTGAACTTTGGAGTGGTGACCTTGGGTTTCAGGGCAATGGTGATATGTTAGGTCCATGGGTGAATGAGAAAAGTATTTCTTTTAAGATTTTATTTATTTATTTGTCAGAGAGGGAGAGAGAGAGAGACAGAGAGCACAGGCAGGGGGAGTGGCAGGCAGAGGGAGAAGCAGGCTCCCCGCTGAGCAAAGAGCCCCACGTGGGACTCGATCCCAGGACCTGAGCTGAAGGCAGACACTAAACCAACTGAGCCACCCATGCGTCCCAAGAAAAATATTTTCATTATTTTTTTAAATAAATATATAGTCATCATTGTATACTATGCAGATACCAAAAAAAGACAAATTCTACTTTCTTTTCCCATGAGCAAAAGAATAGGTGAACAAAGTTTAAAATTAAAAATAACTTCTACCAATAAAAACAATTTTTCTTTGTTTAATTTAGAGGAAGATTCTAGTGATTCTAGTAGTATGTTATCAAAACTCCTCTCTGTTTTGTTCCTCCCAAGCAACCCCCACCCAAGTATTTGCTATTAGTAGGAAAGGTGTTAATTGCCTCCTTAATGCTGCCTCCCAGTTCACTGACTATATTAAAATCAGAGGGAACCTGTCACAGGATTGAAATTGCTCCTCTCAAAATGGAGGCCCATTACATTCCTTTATCCTTTCTGCAGATGATTCAGGTTTAATCTCTTGAAGCTCCACTGTCCTAGTGAAGGTTCTCAACTTTACAATCTGCTTTTTTACGTAGTTCAGGTATATTTCCTACTGGACATTTAAGGAAAAACAAACAAACAACCCATTATGAACAGAATACGTTTAAGCAAAGATACGATTTCTTCAAAGTCTCCAACAGTGTTCCCTCAAACCCCACACAAACTCAAATTAACGGTGCACAGGACACTCACTTACCTACACCAGTCTTCTGGCTCCTAGATTTTCCTTGGAGCCCTCTTGTAAATGTTCCTTTTTAACTGTGGCACAGGCACACTTATTAAGTAAAGCTGAGGTCTTGCCAACTTTCTGGTTTCGCTGCCCAAATTACTGAATGTTCGGTTGATTATAGCACTAAAACACCCACATACTAAGAAGCTTTTAAACATTTTCTCCCCTGGGCAATCACCTGGTATACCTGAACTGAAAGTCTACCACATATAAATTAAGTATTTACTCAACAAACTGCCGCTAAAATCAATGGCCTTGAGGAATATCTTAAAAATGACATAACAGAGCTTAACTTTTATGAATTAAAACTCCTAAAACTTAAATGCTATGCCCTCCTCTTGACCTGAAAAACTGATTTTAATTTTATATGCACTATTACAGAACAACCCCTAGAGATAAGCACGTTGTTGTTAAGTGTCCAGTGTATGAACTCATAGATGAAGCGTAGCACAAGAAACGTGAGCTGGAGGAAAGAAAAAATTAAATATAAAAATTTGCATTATTGTTTGTATATTAGTGCTTAGTGCTAAGAAAGTATAAATGATAACCATTTACCATCTAAGCTGAATATATGCAGTGGAAAAAAAAGGAAATATTCCAAAAAAACATACATGACAAAGAAAAAAATGCCACTTTAAGCTTCTAACTACAAGGGCAGCATCATAAAACAATATACTAAAGGTATAATAGGACTAACATGGCAGTGAGTAAGGAGAAATTGGAGGAGGAGAGCTTTCCCCTCAATTCATGCTCACTTTTTTTTTTTTTTTCAAAATTTATTGTCACAAGTCAGGGCAAGGACTATCAGAAAGAGTGGAAGGTTAGGTTCCTGGCTGAATGAAATGCATGAATAAGAACAAAAGAATTGTTTCCTCCATGATTTCAAAGACCTGATAGCTAATGACAAAGAAACAGACACCAGAAAACCCACAAATCAGGCATGGAGTCATTGCAGGTGCAAAACCACAGTTAAGGGATTATTTCTAATTCAAAGGGAACATGATTTCTTCTGGTCTCAACAGTTGAACCAGTAGTCAACTCCCACGGCCCCTTCTTAACCATTCACCACCCCAGCAGATGCTTACAATTCCTGAGGCACTGAAATCCTAAAGCAGAGTGAGGGATGTTGACATTTATTGGAACATGGAACACGATAGCATGAACAGTGATCAAGGCCATTGGCAAGAGTGGAAAATCTTATGTCAACAGTTTCTCAATTGTTATTGCTGGCTGGGATATCTCAGCATAAAACACAATCAAACAAATGGCAGCCCCAACTTTGTACCCCCAGAAAACTACCCCACAAGCACATGAGGCTGCTCCAGAGGATAAGTTCTTAATCTTTTAGGAAATACAACTTATTTTAAAATTTCATGGATTTGCTCCAAAAAAAATGCACATATGGCCATACACACAGAGTAGTATAATAGTTTAGGATATTGAAAGACCTGCATAGGTCTCTTAATGAATTCCACTTGAAAATGAGACCTAAGGACTCTCCAAAATACCTGGGAGCTGTTGAAGGGGCTGGATGAACAATAGAACAAGTAGGAAAGGGTCAGTAATTGCTACCAGGACTCAGACTGGAGCTTAGAGCTATTTAAGAGGGGCTGTACCTACATAGATCCTATCAGCTTTGTGATTAGGGCGAACTGCTTAATTTCTCTGAGCACTTTTCTACCTCTACTTTCTCATCTGTAAAATCTGTAAAACAACCATTTCACAAAAGTTTATTGTGGAGATTAAAGAAGAAAATGTGTTTAATGTGCCACTGAATAGGTGGTCAGTAAATGAATATTGCTTCTTTGCGGTGTATCAACTTAGAAAAAATGAAAGTCCTAGAAGAATATCATTTTTCCCTGCAATAGTTAAACACTGGAAATAATCTATGTGCCCATGACCGGTGATGGTTAAATAAATTATGATACATCAACATAGTGAAATAGCATGCAGCAGTCTTAAAAAAGAGTAAAGCTATATTTAGTAAAATTGATGTACTAGTATGAATAGATGTTCAAGATACATTATTAAGTGAAAAAAGCAAGCTGTAAAACAATGTAAATAATATTCTAGGAAATAGTCATAATTTACATAGGAATTTCTCATTTATGGGCATTGGTTTCTGTTTTTCTCTCCAAGGTTTAAATGAGTATCTATAACCAAGTTTTTGATTTTGACTTTAAGATGGCTTCTTTTTTCTTTTTTAAAGATTTTATTTATTTATTTGAGAGAGAGAAAGCCAGAGACAGAGCATGAGTGGAGGGGGAGGGGTTAGAAGGAGAGGGAGAAGCAAAGTCTGACATGGGACTTGATTCCAGGCCCTGGGATCGTGACCTGAGCCGAAGGCAGATGCTTAACCAGCTGAGCCACCCAGGTGCCCCAAAGATGGATTCTTAAAATGGAAAATCCTTAGTCAAAAATATATATCATAAAGCTTTATAGAGATATTGTCAAGTCACTTTGTAGTTAGTATCAATTTACTAAACTATTTAAGGCTGACCATTCGCCATGCCCTATTTATTTTGCATACTTTTTAAACTTTGTTAATTTTATAGTTCAGACTTATTTGGAGTCATTTTCCTTTTCATTGTTATTATTATTAGAGATAAACATTCCTTTCATATGCATGTTAGTATATTGTATTTCTTCTTCTGTAATTGTTATTGTCCACTACACACTTTTCTATAGAGTTTTAGTATGGTTTTTTTAAATTAATTTTTAAATATTCTATATATAAAAGGTAGAAAATCTTTGTCTATCATACTTTTTAATGACATATTAAATTTAGATATCTATTTTTTTAACCTAATGTTTTTTAACATTAAACTTTTATATAGTTCAAACTATGAATTTTCTCTTGCTGATTTCTTCTGTGTTTCCATGTTTAAAAAGATTCCCATGCTAAGACTGGACAAATATTGACCTATATTTCCTTCTAAACTCATTTGTGGTTTTCTTTCTATATTTAAATCTATAATTTTCCTAGGATTTAGTGAAGTAAGGTTAGAGTCTTTTTTACTTTGTTCCATTAATTATTATTTTTCAGTAATTTATAACTGTTGATCTCACCCCAATAACTTGATTTACTTATATTTTATGTTTGGCTTGGAGTCCCATCTCTTCTAGGAACTAGTAATGGCTTCAGGCATTAGTTGTTGTTGTATATGTAAGATTGTTTTTAGAACTCTCATCGTCTATTGTTGAGGAATAATTTTTAAAAGAAGGTAGAATCATGACTTTCATATAGACATAAAATGAACGTGTGTCAAAGATTTTTAACTCATTAATTAATGACGGACCAGTAAAATGTTATGATTGGTTTGAGGAATTCCAAGGGTAGAGATCTATAAAGGGAATAAGAAATTCTGAAATGAAGGAGCACCTTAGTGGCTCAGTTGGTTAAGGGTCCAACTCTTGATTGCTGCTCAGGTCATGATCTCAGTGTTGTGAGATCAAGCCCTGCATTGGGCTCCACCCTAGGTGTGAAGCCTGCTTAAGACTCTCTCTCTTCTTTCCCTCTGCTTCTCTCCATATGAGTGTGTGTGCACATGCTCTCTTTCTCTCTCTAAAAAAAAAGAAGAAACTGAAATGAATTTATGAATTTGTCCAAAACTAGCCTGCCAAAATCAATGCAAAAATCAGTTGCATTCTATGGAACACTACTCTGCTTTTATACAGACATGACTTTTTTGCATTATAATGAGATTTCTACAACTTACAGGGTTGTGATATCAGTTAAAGATGAGAAAACCTACATGAGTGAGTAGTCATAGTAGCCACCATTTGATATTTGCCCATTTCAAATTCTCTCATAATTTTTTCTGACAGTCTTCTTTCCTCTTTTTATCATAATACATTCAAAGAATTATCATCCTTATAAAATAAGGCTGGTCACATTAGATTTGCCTGGTTGTTTACAAAGATACACTAAAAGTGCTATTTTACCATATAGGACACCTTAAGTTTCCTTTAACTCTAAAACCATACAATTTTGAACAAATACTAAATTAAATTATGTCTGGAAATTTTTTTTTTAAAGATTTTATTTATTTATTTGACAGAGAGAGAGAGATTACAAGTAGGCAGAGAGGCAGGCAGAGAGACAGAGAGAGGAGGAAGCAGGCTCCCTGCTGAGCAGAGAGCCCTATGCGGGCCTCGATCTCAGGACCCTGAGATCATGACCTGAGCCGAAAGCAGAGGCTTTAACCCACTGAGCCACCCAGGCACCCTATGTCTGGAAATTTTTATAAGGAATCTCAAATTGGATTTTTAAAAATCCTCTATTATCTGGTGACCTGAGGCTAGGAAACCAAGCTCAGGTAATGCTCTCCACCATATTTCACATGAAATACCTATAAATATGGGTAAATTCCTCTTTTCTCAAGGTCCTCCAGATATACTAAGGATACATATATTTACTATATAATATTCTCAGACTTTCTAAGCCAAGAAATAGGTCAGGGCTTTGTAGGCATTGCTTCCATAAGTAAAGTCAAACTTAACCCATGAAGAGTGGCTCTTCCTACCTGATTTAAATGAGTATTGTTCTCGAATATGACATTCCAAGGCCTTAGCTTTTCAATGTGTACAATTACACCCTGATTAAAAAGTTAACAGCTTCTTTTTGAACCAATACAAATAACTAAATAGCCATGGAAAGTTAAATATAAAGTAGGTGTAAAGTTTCATTTAATTTTTTCTATACTTAGAGTCCAATTAATGGAAGGCAAAAATTCAAAATTAAAAGTGATAGAGGATATTTGGACATTTAATTAAGATAGGATCAGAGTACTGGAGAAATAATATCGAGTTACATATTTAATTATATAAGCATTTAAAATAATAAAACATTTTAAATAAATACAGACATTAACATGATTGTAAAGAAACTTACCTTTTTATAAGTGAGGAATCTTTTTTCTTTGTTTTCTTTTATTTCTTTCTTTCTTTTTCTTAATCAGGAATGTAATAAATTCAATATAAAGCACAGAAAAATTTTCCTGGAAGACACACATTATTTGCTACCTAGCCAGATGACACAGTAGGTCAAAATATATTTTATATATAGGCAAAGGAATGAACCAGTAAGTAAAGAAAACAAGCCCATCAAGATAAGGCAAACATTATGAAGATTTTAGTACATTTCGTCACTTCTTTTCAAACTCAAGTGTTATAAACCAAGGCAAGTAAAATTTACTTCCAAATTTGCCCATTATTTTGCTTTTTCTGTCACAGCAAATCTCAAAGTAACTGGGAGTTCAAAATAATTTTTATATTAATATTGAGATGTTATTTCTGTTAACATTTTAATTCATGATCATCATTGTTCTAGTCAAACAAATCAGTAAGTATTTAAAAATCTCTCATTTTCAACTTCCAGTATGGTAAATATGGATGGTTATAACCCACATAAAAGTTTTTTCCCGTCCTCAGTAAGTCTCAAGATTGTACAGAGATTCTGAAAAGGAACAAAAAGGGAAAAAAGGCCTGAAAAACATTACTGTATGTATTTACACAATGTATATGCATATATAAAACCAGTATATAAAGCCTCCATTATAAGACAAAACTACTTTCTCTTTGGAACACTAAAGCACATAGGCAGTGGTTTTAGTCTGTCCTTATTACTTATTACTTTGCATAATTTCAAACATTTGTATTAACTGTGACTTTTAATCAAAGTCACTTCAATTTCAGTGAGAAAATTAGAGGTAGAAAATTAACATTTGTCTGTCTTCCAAAAGCATTTTAACAGATTGGCAAAGTTTACCTTGCACCTTTCTTACTACACACATACCTTTTTTAAAGAAACAAAATGAATTGGTGCATTAACATGACCCAAAGATAGGAATGTTTCATGGAATATAAGCAAAAATATATAAACTTAAAAGTACGCATTATAATAAATGGTCAGTATTCTTAGTTAGAAATTATTATTATCAAATGAATAGTCATTTATAATTCAACTTAATAACAGTCCTAAGGCTTTATGTTACCTAAAGATCTTAGGACTTATATTCAAGCTGACATATTAAAAATAAAACATAATTACTATTGAAATAAATTTATCAGAATAATGATTTGATTTTGTTGAATACAAATTCATATTTTTCATTATCTTAAATATTATGTAGGAGTAATGTTAGCTTCTTTGATCAGTATACTTGAATAAATTTAAGAAAAGCAAACCTAAGTAGAATAAAATGTATGCTTGTATTATACCTAACACTGATAAATCACACTACAAGCTATTTTTATTAAACCAAATGATTACACAAATCATCTGATTTACCAAAAATTTACCTTAATTACATGAACTTATATGTTCAAAACATTTCTGAGTTTCTATAAGAATAACATTTTTAAAAAGGTTTATTTATTAATTTCAGAGAGAGAGCAGGCATGGTAGAGCGGGGTAGTGAAAATCTCAACCATATTCCACGCTGAGCTCAGAGCCTAACACAGGGCTCAATCTCATGACCCTGAGATCATGACCGGAGCCAAAACTGAGAGTCAGACACCCAACCTGTGTCACCCAGGCACCCACAGAGGAGTAACTTTTTAAGTATAGCACATATCAAGTATCAAAATTTTGATTTTCTCATTTTCCTGGAATTTTAGACATTAGTCACAGGACAAAAGTAAACACAAAAAAATTATCAGACTATATATCAAAAAGTTGTTTCCTTTCCTGATAAGCACAAGATTCTCAATCTGATCTCAAAATAAACAAGCAAAGAAAATAAAATACTAACAAATCAGATTCGCTGTTGTCTTCCATCCAAGAAAGAGTAAATCTCCATAATCTATTTTTCCATTTACAGAGATCACAAAATTTTGGCCACAAAACCAAATTATTATTACCAATGGGGATAATCTGTTGATTGTAAAAGTTCCAAAAACAAAAACAAAATACAAGAGTAGTAAAATGGAAAATATGCAAAGAAACAGAAGACAGGCAAAGTGAAAGTTCTGTGACAAAAGGAAATTTACCTCTTGAAGCCAAGAAATGCCCCAGATTATGTCATACATGAGGTACAACACTCCTCCAGCAACATAGGTTCCTTAGACATAGGTGAATCCATCAGGCATTGTAGTTTACTACAAGATAATTGTTTACAAGACAATTGTATGCAAGATAATTTTTCATAAAAGGATATAATTATGACTCTCATAGATATGAAATGAATGTACCAACTATTTTATTTAATTTACTATTTATAGAGGGAACCAGTAAGATAGTACAAACAATTCAAAGGAGAATCCTAGGAGCAAAACATATATGGGAAATAAGAAAAATTGAAATTAATTTACAAATAGATACAAAGTAGAACTCAATGCAGTACAATAATTAATTGAATTCTATTAGGTACAATTAATTTGCATCTTTTTGACAAGAATATTTTGCATTATTATCAAGTTTTCCACAACTTAAAGAGTTGTAAAATAGCACAAAAACCGAGAAAGGCAGAAAAAACTTGGATGGATGAGTCACTCAGGACACCCACTATTTTTGTTTACCCATTTCAGTCTTTACAGTTTTGCTGACTCTACTTAAAAGATAAACTAAAATATGTTTTCTCGCTAGCAAGAAATTAATACCATGGGCACAAGGCAGGACCAAAGCTTTCTTCTGGTCCCACACCTAAATATCTTATCATCTCTTCCTATAAGAAGAAGAGAGAGCAAGTAACTTCATTCTTTTGTGCATCAAATAATATTTTCCAATTGTAGATATTACCAACTCTTTTAGAATCTCTCTCTTCTCTCTTATCAATACCACATTAGTGAATACTCCTTTCCACAAGAGATCCCCAGGAGCTGAAACCAAGAATTATAGAAGTATTAGTAGAAGTATTATAGATTATTATAAACATTATAGAAGTATTATAGATTACCCCAAATAAAAGTAAAAGGACAAAATCTTTTTTCCCAGATTATAATTTGAAGGGAGGAAAAAGTGGTTCAAATAGTTTTTAAATGGATAAGAAGCTTTTAATTAAACCCCCCATGGACAGATACTTCCACTAGTCAGTTTCAAACTCGAGTTCATTTTTTATTGGACAAACTTGAAATTTATGATAGGATTCTTTTAGATTTGTTAACCTGTGATCACATGTATCTATGAAGTCCTTCCCTGGAAATTCTGCAGAATTAGTGACCCATGGGGTTTAGCAGAGTTCAGACAAGCATGAACCTGGGATAGTTTTGACTCTAGATATTTTCAGTAATGTCACAATCCAGAGCCTCAAAGCTTCTGATTGGAGCTATCACTATTCCTAACAAAAAGAACCTGAGGGAAAATATGAAAATGTCTTCATGGCCATAGCAATTTTTTTTCTGTTGTTATAATACTGAAGCAAGAAGGAAATTCGTTTAATGCCAATCATTTGCATGATGGACCGGACAGATTAACGGTATGATTTATGTGTTTTAGGCTTCCCCAGGTGACAACTCTACTAGAACCCCTATCCAGACAGAACTCTACATTCAAGTTGTCCTTTTTGACCACATTTCCAGAAGAAAGACTTAACTACCAACATGTTACATGGTCCCCTAATGGCTTGCTAAATCTGAACGAATTCTGTAACCAGAAGCAATTTAGAAAATAAATGAGTCCTGTAGCTGGAAGGCAAGTTAGAATAATAAAAGTTGATAAAGTAATTAGAAAGAAAACCATAATTGTGACTGTCTTTGTGTGGTTCAGGTCTTAATCTGACTTGAGGTTTTTCTAAAATTTTCCCCCTAAATACTGAAGCTGATTGCAACAGTTCATGGGAGAGAATCTTCTTGCTACTTATTTTGAAGCTCAGATTTTCCAAAAAAAATGTTCCAGGTCCTACTATTGCCAAATATAGTGGACTGAAATCTATACCATGTGGCTGTGCTATCTACTAAATTTGTTGAATATTGATAAGAAGTCTGAAATTGAAGAACAGGAATAGGAATATATAAATACAAGGTTTTCAACAGCTCTGTATGAGAAAATAAAATCTTAAATATCCCATGAGATAATGTATAAAATGAAGTGTTTGATATGTTTATGTGCCTGGACAATATGAACCCCATGACCATGAAACTGAGAAAAGAAAATCTAAGTAAAACCAAAAGATTTTAGAGAAGTGAAGACTTCATGAGGGAAGAACATGTTTTCCTCATGTGCTACTACTGCAGGTGGCTTTTGTGCAGAAAATATATTATTCAAGAGGTCACTTGTGATTTAAAAATTGATATTTTGTTCTTCCTCTCATTCCCATTCTCTTCTTTTTTTCAACAATCCTGTACTAAGGCAATTAGTTGGGGCCAAGCAAAGTGGAAGTCTGTTCAATGTGTGGAAAACCCAGAGCAGGGCATCAGAGTTCCAACGTGGTGAGAAGGGTGTATTCACAGGGGAGGTGATGGCCTGGCATGAGATTGTAGATTCCACTCAAGATGAGTAGAGTGGTATTAAATTAGAATTGGATGTATTGGTGTGATCTCATCATTTTCAATATATACAACAAACACAGAATATATGTTACTGTTTTATGCATGCATCTGCCATTTCTCTCTTCAGTAAGAGGGCCTCAAAACAGCAACACCCAATATCAATGAGCACACATAGCACCCAGATCTTGGTTTCTCACAACCATTTTCTACCAAAAGGAAGCAGGTATCCTTGAGAAAATGACTGATTCCAGGGCTGAGGCAGGGAAAATACATGAGTATAGAACACCTTTTTGTGTCAGAAAGTGAAGAAGTTCTTGAAAAATTAAGGAGTTTTTCAGAAGGACACCAAATCCACATTGAGAAAGTTCTTACTGGCCAACCCTGAGACAGTTTGGGCATCAAAATAAATAATGAAACCAACAGGCAGAAAGTAGGAAACCATGAAACCATATTCATCTACATAAAGGAATAAATGGAAAGTTTGATGAGGAATGGGTATTTACATAGTATTTCCCACAAAATATGTATTAGTTACAGAGGGAATAATGGAAAAACCTGGAAGACACCACTTGCAACAAGCGATCGAAGAAAATATGTTTAGTAATGAAGGAAACTGAATTTGTTCCCCCAAATAATATGCAAGAGAATAACTCATCATCACTTTTGTAATGTAACCCTGCCGAAGTTGCATAACCTGAATATAATCAAGAGAAAACTCAGAAAAAAAAATCCATGGACATTATGCAAAATAACTGCTGAGATCTTCAAGGTGTCAAGATCTTGGAAATAGAAGCCTGAAAAACTGAAGCCTGAAGGAGACTAGAGACACATGATAATCAAATGCAACACATCATTCTGAGTTGTATCCTTATCCTATAATGGGAATCTGGGGACATCTGATGAAAATTGAATGGTTTCTGAAGATTAGATAGTGGTAATATAAAAATGTTTATGTCCTGATTTTAATGATTATGTTGTGGTTATATTAGAAAATGTCCTTGATTTTAGGAAATTACACTGAAGTGTTTGGGAGTCAAGGGGCATCATGTCAGCAAATTATAAATATTTCGGGGGGGTCTTTGTGTTGTACTTGAAATTTTTTTGTAATTCTGAGATTGTTTTGAAATAAAAAATATTTGACTTATTACATTTATAAATTCAAAACTATTTACTTATATTCTAAGCATTTTTATAAACTTTATTGTTCTAGATTTGATAAAAAATTTTTACTACCATTTTTATGAGTTATTTTATAGTTAAATTTTTTTAAACATTTTAAATTTTGTGATCTTCATTACACTCAATTTTCTGATTACCTCAAAATTTTAAATAGTAAATAAACCTTCATATACACTTAAATAACTCTTACAAATTTAAGAATTTAAATGTATAAATACAAAGACTCATATTCTCTTAAAAGTTTCAGTATGGCTTATAAATTTATAAAATTTTAATTGACACTCATGTCTGAAATAATTATTCAAATATCACATTTTAAATTGGAAGAGTATATAGTAGTTTTTCATAAATGTTTTAACTATTTTAAATATTTTTAAATGTAGGTATTTAAAATATTTAAAATACTTAAAATATTTACAGATTATTCCCATATTTAATCCCAAGGTTTAAGACACTAAAATATCTTTGGCTTCTGGACTAAATTTATGGATAGTGAATACTGAATGGAGGTTTGAGTTGGATTATGGGATATATTCATTTGCTAGGGCCTCCGTAACAAAATACCACAGACAGGGTGGCTAAAAAAACAAATTTTTTTCTGAAAGTTCTAGAGCCTGGAACCAAGATCAAGGTGTCAGCAAGTCTGATTTTTTTCTGAGACCCTTCTCCTTACTTGCAGATGGCAGCCTTCTTGCTATTTCTTCAAGTGATTTTTCCTCTGTGCAGGTGTCCCTGGTGTCTCTCCATGTATCAAAACTTCTTCTTTTTTTTTTATTATTATTATTTGCCCCAATGGTACAGGTCTGTCAATCGTCAGGCTTACACCTTTCAAAACTTCTAATGAGAACACCAGATTGGATCAGAGTCCACCTGTGACCTCATTTTAACTTAAGTCTTTAAAAGGCCCTGTCTTTAAAAGGCTCAGTCATTCTGAGGGCCTGGGGGATAGGACCTCAACCATGAATTTTGGAGGGATACATAATTCAGCCCATACTTGGGATATGGACTACAAATATCCAGGATATTTTTTTCATGATTAGACTCATTCCGCCAATGCTAAGCCAGGTCTAGACCTCCAAATTTTCAGTTTTATGCCTTTCAAATGTGGGCTGCCTTGCTGTCCAGGAGCCTTGTATTCACATGTCATATTACCTAATTTTGTAGTCTGATTGGAGTTTGCAGGATCCACCCAGGTCGATTGATATTCAGTGAATCTATATGAGGTTTCATTCTACTTCTGAGTTGGTTTTATATTCTTTCTACCAGCAGAGCCATGACACCTATAAATATTAAAATGGTATCTGATTATATTGAGCGTATTTCTCCTATCTTGCCTTGTTCTGTGGTCACAGGTCTAAGGTCAAACTAATGCAGCTATTGCAGACTGGAAATTCCCTTCGTGGAAGCTTATTAAGGTGACTTTCTCCCAGTAAAGAAGAGAGCAATTCGAGAACTGTTATATCTGAGTACAGGGTACACTAAGAAAGTAATTTTAACGTGATACTAATGGTGGAATGCAGGGCCAAAGAAAGGGAATATGTGAAATGTATGTGAGAATCAACAGAAGAACAGTGGGCCAAAGACACAGGACCAGAGAATGAGCTAGCCGACTGAAAGGAAATGAAACAAGAAATTGAGCAATGCAATAAAGAGTAAAGAGCATTAAGAACCAGACTATTTGGCAAACTGATGTTGGTAATTGGCCAAATCATTTTATCTCTCCAGACTCTGGCTCTTGAAGGTCTCTTCAAAATCCAAAACATCTCTGATTTCCCTTGCTGTTTTTCTAATCTATTTATAGACTCTGTCAGCTGAACAGAATAGCCTTGTGAGTTAAGTGTAATTTTCTCCAAGTGACAGTTCAAGTGTACTATCCAAGACTCTGCTTACAAGTGACAGAAATCCAATTTGAACCTTTATTAAAAAACATGGAGGTGGGGCGCCTGGGTGGCTCAGTGGGTTAAAGCCTCTGCCTTTGGCTCAGGTCATGATCTCAGGATCCTGGGATCAAGCCCACAGGGAGCCTGCTTCCTCCTCTCTCTCTGCCTGCTTCTCTGCCTACTTGTGATCTCTCTCTCTCACTCTCTCTCTCTGTCAAATAAATAGATAAAATCTTTAAAAAAAAAAAAAAGTGGAGGTGTCTCCCAGAACTAAAGAAAGGGATATGTCTGCACCCCAAGAATAATCATATAATCGTAATCAAACACTTTTAATACAATTGGAACTCCTGCTCTATCTCATGACTGCGTTCCTCTCTGCACATAATTATTCTCTGCCAATAGAAGAGCCTTTATATTTCGATGGGGAGACAGACACATTCCTTCCTTCCTCCCTCCCTCCCTCCCTTCCTTCCTTCCTTCCTTCCTTCCTTCCTTCCTTCCTTCCTTCCTTCCTTCCTTCTTTCCTTTCTTTATCTCTTTTTCTTTCTTTCTTTCATTTCTTTCTTTCTCTCTCTTTCTCTCTCTCTCTCTCTCTTTCTCTCTCCCCTTCTCCCTCTCCCTCTCTCTCTCTCTCTCTCTCTCTCTCTCTAGGAATGGATATCAGTGTTTTCTTCCAAATGCAGTTTTGCCATCAATGGAAATTATTATTATAATTAAAATCAAGTTAGATGATATGGTACATGTATAAATTTTGATATACATTCCAGGTAAAAATGCTTCTTGAGCAGTTTCTTCAGTAAATTGTAAAAGGCGGAAGATTTATGCGATCTGAAGAGAAACCAGAGCATTGGTTTGTTCATATATTATCTGAGATCTTTGCAATTCTATTTATGAGAATGTTTTCAAATGCTCTTATTGTTGTTACTGTTGTTTTAATCTAAAATTTCCTAACAGCACATGATGTTGAACATCTTTTCATATGCCTATTTTCCGTCTGTGTACCTTTTTTGGTGAAGTATCTGTTCCAGTATTTTGCCCACTTCTTACCCAGACTTTTTCTTACTGTTGCTTCGTAAGAGTTCTTTGTAAATTGTGGACACAAACCTTGATTAGTTATGTGTTTTGCATGTAGTTCTTCCAAGTCTCTGGCTTCTCCCTTCATTCTCTTAAAGTATATAGTTGTTTTTAAATACTATCTTTAACAGATTCTTTTTTAAAAAATCAAAGTAAGGTTGGATTTTTCCATTCTTCAGAAATGTTTTTGTGTAAAAATTTGGATTGTCTTTTTATTAAAGATAACTCTCAATGGTAAAACCACATGGCTCAAAGCTTTTCAGAAGAAAAAATTTTGATTATCTTTTTATTAGAGAAATTAATGTTTTTTATTTCTTGAGCCAATTTTGAATGTTTAATTTTTCTCAGAAAAACAACCTACTTCTTTGAGGTCTTTTAATACATTTTCATAGAATGATACATAATATCTGTTGTAATATATTCCCTCTGTACTTTCCTGATATTAAATGGATAATTCCTATTTTTTTTAATTTGTGTAATACCTTTTCTTTTAATTATATTTATAAGAGATTTGGTTTTAAAGGGCCTACCATTGTGCTTTTGAATAGATTAAGATTCTGTTTCGAATTGTTTCTATTTTTATTTTTCATCATATCCTTCATGCCTTTTTTATTGTTTTCCCCAAACTTTTTGAAATGTAATTAGTCATTATTTTTATTTCTGTTTTTTAAAAATAATGAAAACACAAAATTTTTTTTTCTGAGAACTCCATTGGCCACAACCAACAAATTCTGAGAATTACTGTTCTCATTTTATTTTCTAAATACTCCATACTTGTATTATTTGCATTTGCCTTTAGTCCAAAATTTTAGTTGGTTTTTGTTTTAATTTCAGAGTAATCCTAATTACTTTTATCTATGCTTGTGAGCATGATTCCTAATTTTATTGCATTATTGCCAAAGAACCTTACCTTTACAATTCCCACTTATTGATATTTTCCTGTAGCTTAGCTTACAGTTAGCTTTTTTTTTAACTTAATGTTCCACAGATGGTTGAAAAAACCTTGCATATTGTTTATTTTAATGTATATTTAAATTTTAATAACATGTTATCCAAATATCTATATCTCTTGTTTTATATGTAAATACATGTACATACGTACATAAGTATGAATGAATGTGTTTTGGTCCGTCAAAGGCTAGCAGATATATGACCAAGTTTTTTACCGAAAACAGTGTTTAATACTCCTTGAAAATCTAACAATTTTTCTTAATTGATTTTGAAACTCTTCTTTTGCTATTTTCATGGGCATTGTCAGCAGGGACTATACTTGTACTAAAAGAAAAGAATCTTTGATTTCCTTTTTTTTTTTTTAACTTGAATCCCATTCTTTTCCTGAATTGTAAAATATCAACTTTGCTTTATTTCTGTTTTTATTTGTCTAATAAATGAGTGCCCATTTTATTACCACTTGCAACATTTTTCAGTGTTTATTAATGTAATCTGATGGCATAAACCTGGATTTTTGTCATTTTTAATATATCCTCTCTTTCAATTATATTCATCGAAAATTAAAGTTAATTTTGTAACATTCTTCAGTGTCACCATCAGTCCTGTTATACCATGAAATCCTTATTCTTATATTCTAGTTTTATCAAGTAATATTTTTCTTCCTTATTCTTCCTGTTAATTCTAAAATACGTTTACATTCTCGTAGCAAATAACTCAAGTAGAATTGAAAAATAGATGGAAGTAAAGTCCCTTCCTCACAGGTCTGGGCTACAGTGAGACAAGTGAGATCCCGAGCACACACAATTTAAGGAGACAATCTCAGACCACTTTCTCAAATTTGTACCCTAGCTATATTTTCACCTGACCCTAGGTCCAGCCCTGCTTCCTGATACTAATTCCACTACAGAAAAGATATCACGTTGACAGCTTGTCTCTCTAGAAAACTGTGTGAGTGCATGAGCACGTGCATGCGTGCTTGGCTTTTCTTTTTTTCTTTTTTATATTTGGTATTATCACTACATATGGTTCCCCATTGCTACACATTTAGAATAGGGTCATCCACTCACTTCAACAAATATTTTTTTTTTTTTTTTTTTTTTTTTTTTTNTTTTTTTTAAGATTTTATTTATTCATTTGACACAGAGAGAGAGATTACAAGCAGGCAGAGAGGCAGGCAGAGAGAGAGAGGAGAGAGGAGGAAGCAGGCTCCCTGCTGAGCAGAGAGCCCGATGTGGGCCTCGATCCCAGGACCCTGGGATCATGACCTGAGCCGAAGGCAGCGGCTTTAACCCACTGAGCCACCCAGGCGCCCTCAACAAATATTTATTAAGAGCCTGGTGTCTCTTGTTTCAGGCATTTAAGCAAGACAAAAACTGAATGAATATGAACATATTTCAGTCTTCCAAAGAACTGCATGCTCTTCCAGTGTATTGTACCTTAATGTTTTCAACCACTCTGGTATTAATGATGTTAAAAGTATTTGTTGTCACGAACTATGATTTTCTTAACATTTTCTTCCATGTAGAAATTTCTGAATACGGAACTATTGGATCAAAAGGAGGTATGTTTAAATGTTGAGAGAGATTATCAAATTGCCTTTCCAAAATGTTGCACCAGTTCGTAGTTTCCCTCCACTGATAATAGATATGAGCAGTCTTTTCCTAACCTGTTTCTCTAATAGGTAAATATTTGTACTCCACTGCAGTTTTAAGTTGTATTTATTTAATTATAACTGAGTTGGCACATATTTTTATATATTTATCAAATATCTTAATTATCTTTCTGTGTCATTTTCTATTTTTTAGTTTGACATTCTTTATACAATTGATTTGGAAAATTTGGGGATATGTTGGAATTTTCTTTTTCTGAAATATGTGACGCAAATGTTTTTCTCAGTTAATTGTTATTTGATTTTCTATGGTTGTGCAAAAGGATTCAATTTTTAGGTAGTCAAGTTCAATTGTGTTCTATTAATTATTAGCTGTTGTATTTCGTGACAAAAAGACTTCCCCCCTTCAAGACGGTAATTACTTTTCAACTTTTCTTCTGATACTTTTGTTTTTATTTTTAGCTGTATATTTTTGTCCCCTTGAGATTTATTTTGATATAAAGAATAAGGGAATTTAACAATTCTTTCTCAAGTAATTATGTATTTTTCAAAATCATCCATTTTTTTCTTGACTAATTTTAAATCCCAAATTTATCATAATAAATTCACTCCTCTTTTTAGTTTATTTCTAGTGTCTCTATATTATGTATTGCTGGGTCACCACATGCTGTAATTTCTTTTTTCTTATAGCTTTTAATATCTTTTATGTCAAGTTCATCTTCATTCCTTTTTTTTTCACAGTTGACACAATGATTTTTCTTTACATCATCTTTAATTGTTCAAACTTCAAGAGCGTACAAGGATTAAATAAGCAATTAAGGTAAGCATTTAAAATAATACCTGTCACATAGTAAATAATAAATTATACCTTCTTAAATTAATTCTCCAATGTGATAAATCTGTCTAAACGTTGTGCTTGCTACCAGAGAAGGTAAAATGTCCATTGTTGCCACTCATTCTGCACTCAGATATTGCTTGGATTTTCTGCTCCTACTTGTTCCTCAACCACAGTAGAATACATACACCTCTCCTTAGAAGTCACTTATACAGGGCGCCTGGGTGGCTCAGTGGGTTAAAGCCTCTGCCTTCGGCTCAGGTCATGATCTCAGGGTCCTGGGATCGAGGCCCATATCGGGCTCTCTGCTCGGCGGGGAGCCTGCTTCCTCCTCTCTCTCTGCCTCTCTGCCTACTTGTGATCTCTCTCTCTGTGTCAAATAAAGAAATAAAATCTTTAAAAACAAAAAAAGAAGAAGAAGTCACTTATACAGCGTAACTCTCCTGTACTGAGGTGGGACTTTCTCCTATGCTCACAATACCAAACACCCAAGGATCTCATGACAGTTGTCATTCCTGAGGCAATTTTGCCAAAACGATCCCTATCTCTGCCCAAGGGTATTGTACCTAGAGCATACATACACCACTACAAGGAGCCCCTCAGCTTCTTTTCCAGCTACTTAGGAATAAGAAGAGTGGTACCCACCTCAGAAAGCAGTGCTTTTTAAATTGTATTCTTCAGAACCTTGAAGTTACGTTTAAAAGCCTTATGGCCCTCTCTAAGGGCAAAAGAAGCCTGAATTAGTGAACTTACAAGATTCTTGTGTATTTTCAGTTTTCTGTTTCAAGAAATACTTTATTTGGACAAATGGTGACATTATTTTTAAAATAAAGTTGGGGAAGGAGAGGTGGGAAGAGAGACTCTTGTCCAACTCTATAGTTAGCCTAGACCAGGGCTTCTCAGTATCTGCACTATTGATGTTTTGGGCTGGATAATTCTTTGTTGTTGGGTGGGGGGCGGTATCCACTGAATTGCAGGATGTTCAGCAATATCCCTGGCCTCTAGCTAGTAGAAATTCCTCCACAGTTATAACAAATGAAAATGTCTACAGACAATGTCCAAAATCACGTGGTGGGCAAAATTTTCACAATCGACAACTATTGGTGTAAGTCAGGCTTTTGTATAGTAAGGCCATAATAGTGGATGCATGTACCCCCTCTATATCTCCCTTCAATATGACTAGTTTGCTTTTGATAAAAAATTGTGTTTCTCAATCCTCTTCAACAGACTTTGATTAGGAGAGGTTCCCTCCAAACTATGCAAGATTTAGTATTTTAGCATTTGTGGGGTTAGAAAAACTGCATCAGGTCCTCTTGGCCTGGTAGCATTTAATACCAGCCTCCTTGAAGACTTTAAATTGTACATTACTTACATAATAACAGGGACCTATTTATCACTTAAGGATGATCAGCAAATAAACATAAAAGAATCAAGCCACGTCTTTTCATTGGTGGGTTTCAGCCTCCGGAAGCCTATCAAAACACGCTTGAGCAGTGGGTATGTGGTTACTGTGATGTTACTCTTTATTCAGTCTTGGCTTTACTTTTATTTCTCTCTACCTGGTTAGTTTGGATCTTTGATTTCTCTAACATTCCATTTGCTCTCTTCGTACACTTTGGAAAATGGATCAGTGGATACTACCAGCTTTTGAATCTTCCTTTTGACTCTCCCAGTCCTTGTCACTGATGATTCTTATTATATCTATTTTTTTACAAATCACAACTGTCAATTTCTAAGGAAGGATAACATTTCATTTAATTTTGAAATGGCTTTTAACAACAACAAGAAAACCCAACATTTGAAAGATTTCCTTTTCTCAGAAATAATTTCCTGCTTAAGAAATATAAACATTCAGCCAGTAATATGTTGTGGTTACTTCTTTCAGGAAATCAAATAAGTAGGTGTTTGCTAATCTGATTATGTAAAAAGTAATATTTAAAAGTGAAAAATAATTTCTGCTTTTTTTCTTGGCAGTTTATTTATTCCATAACTGGCATATAAAAATGAAAAAGAAAATGCACTTACTATGCAAGTTATAACCACAGGACAGAGTTAAAAGATCAGTGAACTTATAAAACAAATTTTTAGTTTTTAATTTGCCAATTAGTTTTAAATTGGCCACTGTTTCTTTCAAATTATCACTCTAAGAAGGATTAACTGTTATAATGATGAGAAATTCCAGTGTAAGTTCAAAAGTGTACTAAGGAAGCTGAAAACTTAGAAAGTCAGATATACACTGGGGAGGTAGGGGAGGCAGATCAAGCCAATAAAAAACTTCAAGAGGAGAAATGTAAGTAATAAAAGCTTAAGATTTTGTATACCTGCACCTACAGGCACATTTTCCAAATTATTCTGCAACTGTTATTGCTCACCATAACTCTGCTCAGCCATAGCTATAATGCAAACAAGAAGGTACCAAATGTCTTCATTCTCCCACACCAAAGATGGCCAAGCATTGCAGAAACCTTAACCTTAGAAGATCGAACTTCATCTTTTGCTATTCTACCCCCTGCAATTTACCTAAGATTTTTACCCACTCTGAGCCCCTTTTCAGTTGCTTAGCTCTTTCATAATTCTCTGGCTACAGTCAGTTTAGAGTATTGCAGGAGGGCCTCTCACTTGTATGGGTTTAGGACTAGTTTGTAAGCACTCCTTTAATTATCTCCTTGATTGGAGTCAGCACACAGCTCATCACCTGAAAGCCTGCATCTGAAACTGCCACATAATGTGAAGTTCCTAGAGAAATGAGAACAAATACTTATTAAGCACCTATTATATGCCAGGCCATCTTCTTACCCCTGGTAGGGGAGCAGCAAACAATACAGTCAAAGCCCCCTAACCCCCAGGGATCTTACCTTCCCATAAGGGAGACAACAGACAAAGGAAACAGCTAAGAATAGCATCATTCTCTAATTTTAAACTGTGCTTCTAAGATTGAGAGACAACTATAGTATAATATAAAAAAGCAATGTTTGGGGATTCAAGATACCTTCTTTTCTGTGCATTTTAGCAGAATTTTGTTAAGTAAATCACAATATAATTTTCTGAGCTTCAGTTTCCTCGCATGAAAGTAGGGATAATAATATCCATAAACTCATATACTACCTGAAACAATCCCTTGCAATAAAATATTGAAAAAAGAAAATATTTATAAGGTTAAAGTCATCTTTAAACAATACATTCTTTCCCTAGCAGTAATGTCTTCTTTGAATTGTCCTCTTTATGGTTACTGAACAATTCAAAAACACCCCCAAGTGCAGAGTTCTTCCCATTGCCCAATATAAAACATGTCCTGATGTTCTGTTAACTTCAGTGGAACATCAGTAAGCAATGGCAGAACAACACAGGCAAAAGGCCAGGAAAGAGGTGGCTAAACCCCAAAATTAAATTCAGATGATCTTATCTCAACTGTTAGCATTTTTGAGAGGCAAACCTCAATACCCTGATCTTAGGCTGAGATAACAACCTTTGATATTTTGAAATGTTTCTTTGAAATCAATGTAACTACTTTTTAAAAATGCCAAAGAAATTTACTAAACATAATGAAATTTAGGGCAAAAATATTAAATGCCAAGTCATATTCTTAAATTTCAGTGTGAGAGCTGACAGCATAAAATAAGAGTATATTATAAATTATAATTTGATATGGGGTCTACCAATTTCGCTTCCCTAATTGTATTCACTTGACAAGATGCAATCTGTTTTTTATTTTTATAATAAACATTATGTAAGGATGTCTTATCTAAGTGATGCACCATATAGTCAACAGGAGTATATGAGGTCCTGGGATACAGAGGCCTACATCTTTACTATAATATTTCTAAGCCTCAACCTGTCTCCCAAGATTCAGATGCATGTTTCCAACTGCCCGTTGAATTATTCTGCCTAAATATTTCACTAGCACATCTAGCTCAACAAATTCAAAATGGAATTCATAATTTTTCTTTCTTTTTTTTTTTTTAAAGATTTTTTTATTTATTCATTTGACACAGAGAGAGAGATTACAAGTAGGCAGAGAGGCAGGCAGAGAGAGAGGAGAGAGGAGGAAGCAGGCTCCCTGCTGAGCAGAGAGCCCGATGCGGGCCTCGATCCCAGGACCCTGGGATCATGACCTGAGCCGAAGGCAGCGGCCCTAACCCACTGAGCCACCCAGGCGCCCCATAATTTTTCTTTCTTAACCTTGTCCTTCTCCTGACATTTCTACTCCTGCTGATATCCTTCAATACCCAGGGACTTCAGCTTAATTTCAAAGACCGTGTATTAGATCTCCAGCCTCTGTATCAATCTTTTCTTCATCTCTTGTATCAACCCCTCCTTGACATTCTCACTACCAGTGCCCGAGCTCAGTTCTATACTGTCCCGTATGTAGGGTAGGTCACATGCAACCTCATCAGTTTCTCAGGACAAGCCTCTTCCCGGCTTCGAACCATCTATATTGTGGAAGACAGACTACTGACTTCCAAAGATGTTCATGTCCTAATCCTCAGAACCTGCAGCTGTGTCACCTTCCATGGCAAAAGTGGACTTTGCAGATGTGATTAAGGTTAAGGACCTTGAAATGGGGGAGATTATCATGGATTATTCTGGTCAGCTCAACCTAAGCACGGATTCGGAAAATCAAAGGAATTTTTCTCATGTGATCCGAGGACAATATGACTAAATGAAAAGGATCAGGACATAAGGCTGCTAGTTTTGAAGATGGAACAAGGGGGCCAGGAGACAAGGAATGTAAGCAGCCTCTAGAAGCCAGAAAACACAAGGAAAGGACGGGGAAACATGGGAAACATTCTCCTGTGCTACCTCTAGAAAGGAATATAGTCCTAACTACACTTTGATTTTAGCTAGGCAAGACCTGAGTCAACTTATGACTTACAGAACCATAAGATAATAAATTTGTATTGTTTTAATCCACTCGGTTTGTGGTACTTCGGTGCAGCAGCAATTGGAAAGGAATACTCATGCACTGTTAGGTTAATCAGTTTAAGAACAGCCCTACTCCCTTATTCCCACTCAAGACTTTGTAGCACTTTGTTATCTGCCGAGTATAATTCAGATGCCTCTACCTAACATACAGAAGATTTTATCATTTCCCTGCAGACTTCTTCCACTATTTCCCTTCACCAGTGCACACTAAAGAAGTGTCTATAAGCCATTCCTCACATCAGTTCTTTACTTTTCCACCATTGTACCTTTGCACATCTCTTCTCTGAAATGTGCTTCCTCTTCATCTCCACTTGCTAAGATTCTGATTGTTCTTCAAATTTGAAATCCATCGCCATCTCCTCCAAGTGGCGCTCTCTGATTTCTCTAGCTGGAAATGAATCACTTTTCTCTTCTGTGCTTTCTTTACCGTTGTATATATCTCTTAATTTTGTTTTAATTTCTATCTTCTTTATGCAAAAATGTTGCTTTGTCCTTATTACATCTATGAGCTTTTCAAGAACAATCTTGACTTTTATCTTTGAATCACTAGTACTCTGATTTCAGGTCCTTGTACTAAATAATATCAAGAATTCTTCTGTAGAACCAAAGGACAATGAAAGAATGAAAAAATAAATAAGTGTAGAAAACACACTAATCTTATGTCATCTCCTCTTGACCAGTTTAAAGAAGACCTAGTATAATATATCTGATCTGTTTTAAAAGGAACACTTCAGATTTTTAAAACCAATTTTACTCAATTATCTTTATTGTACTAAAGGGTAAATATCATATTATGGTCTTCGAAAGGCAGCTATAATAAAAATCTTCTGATGCAACAGTATCATCTGGGTCTATCCAAAATATACAGTCCAATAAATCTTGTAGATAATCTTTAGACTATGAACATACCTGTAGTCTGAACAATCTCCCTGTGGTTGATATGACTCTTTAAGGATGTTCCAATGCTTGTTTCTCCATCCTCTGATTTGCTTATTTTCCTTATTTTGAAAACGACAACTTTGTTGTCTCTAAACAATGTCATCCCAGAGCCCCAGGCAGACAAAGTAAGTCAAATGTGCCAAACATATGTATGACAGGGGAATGATTTTCCCAGAAATGATAACCACATGAAAGTTCTCGGAATGCCCTCCTGGGCTGTGGGACTTTTTAGCCAAAGAAAATGCAAATTGTATGGGCTGAAATAGGAATCATATAAAAAGAAAAAGGATAGGAAACTGGTTCAATATTTTTTAGAAAAGAGAATTGCTTCTTAACATGCAAAATATCTACATTATTCTTAAAGAATATTGACTCCACTTCTAAAATGGAACAGTTGGAAAATGGTATTTTCATGAAAAAAAATCACTCTTGTTGGAACTAACAACACTTGGAGACATAAAGGGAATAGTAATTAAATTGTATTGGGGAGATCATTTATTAAGTGTCTGCTGTGCTGGGCACTAGACTAGGAATTGGGCACACCAAAATTAATAATATAAGGCTTTGCCTTCAAAAAGCTAAAGTTCTAAGCCAATTCAAACTTGGTTGATTCACCAGGAGCTAGTGAAACCAGCTGGTTTTTGATGATTTGTGTCCAGTGAATTGACTTATGAGAAACCGACCTGCCTCTGAGAACTTCCAAGAAGTTCTGAGAACTGAGAATATCATAGTAGGAATAGATAATTAAATGATTTTAATTAAGTGGGATAAAGAGATTTTCTGCAGGATTTCACAAGATTACTTGATAGTCTAAAGAAGAAGCGTCTAAAAGCCTTGCTGGCCAAGGGGATAGCTAAGTCCCAGAGAAGGAAGTAGCCAGGCAAAGGTGAGGCATCTACAATAAAAGGATTAGAGAGAGGACAGGACATGTTTGAGGAACTTGAAGGAATCAAACCTACTGGCACACACTGTCTGAAATAAAATGTGAATGCTGAGACCTAAAGAAGGAGAGGTAAACACCAGTCAAAGGATTTCATGAGCTCTACCCAAGCATTTGCATTTTGTTTTTGACAAACCCAGGAGAAGTATCAATAGAATTGAGGTAAGGTAAAATTGAAGAAAGGACCTTTTCATTTTTAGCTTAGATCCCATGGTGTTGGAGAGAGAAAAGAGAGGCTTGGTTAGTGTTTTAGCTTCTGCAGGGATGTGACTGGATCACTCAGTGTTGTGTATAAACTAGCCCAGAGAGATGAGAGGCAGGGGGCTCACCTAGGAGGCAACTGCAAGAATCCTGCAGAAAATATTTTCTAAAATTTTGCCCAAACATGTCATTAATACATAAAACAAGGTGCATGAAAGTGGTCTTTGTACCACCCCCTCAGAGTGGTCTCTCTATATTTTTACTTGGCAAAAGGAAAAGGCATTAATATTTACAGAATACCTACTATTTGCAGGCACTGTTTTAGAGTATTTTTGTATACTATGTCCTCTAATAGTCACAAAATTTGAAGAAAATGATATCCAGGAAAGTTCGGGAAAGGTAGTAATCTCTGACTGCCTCTGTAGCCTAAACCTTAACTTTGTAAATTACTGGCTCTTTGTGCCCAAGGTCATAGACTAGCATTTCTCATTTCTGAGTACACAGTAGGCCATAGAGTGATACTTCATACTCTGAGGGCACTTAGCTTTGTACATCTTTGGGGAAGCCGTAACCCGTTTGGTCTTTGTGTCCTTTGGTAAATTAAAACTGTAATACATCTTTTGGACACTGGATGGCAATATTCTAAATAGGCTAACGTCCACTTCCGTGTGTTGGGGCCAGTGTTACATAGGGTTTGCATAACAAAGCTTCATTTCTGATATATTTAGTCTTTGGCTTTCTATGTCTTAGAGAGTGTTTTGCCAATAGAAAATAGAAAAGGCCGTGTGGCTAGACCTGCCAGTCTGTTCATCCAACGTTTGCCATAGGTCAATCATATTATCCTTAATGATGGAAACAATATATGTAGTAAATTAACTCCAGAAGGCCAAGGGCTAAGTTTTCTTATAGTGAAATTAAGAATCTGATCACATTCAAACAATTTCTGTTCCAGTACAAAATGTGAACATCAATAGTTCCGCAGCACCCACATATGACCAGCATAATCTGAACAGGATGTGATTTGGGTGTGAATATGTGTCACTGTCCCCCAAATTGGAAAATCTGTGGAATTTTTTATGATGTTGGTCTGTTTGGAAAATCATGACACCAGATTAGGAATCTGAGGGGGACGGAATGAGAAGGACAGTGTCAGCTGGCCAGAATTTGGTATTAAGACAGAAGGAGAAGGATTGCATATGGAAATAAGGAAAGAGGGGTAATTGTCCGATAGATCTCTGCATGTAAAAAACCACACAAAAACAAAACAAAACAAAAAGAACTAAGATGTTCCCTTATTCAAAAGAACGAATATAGAGCTATGTGTATTTTGATGGGTTTTGTTCCTTGATTTCTTTTTGGAGATATCCAAGGATGCAACATGCAGCCAGACTCGTACAATTCCAGAAAGTCTTGCTGGAGGTCTCAGGGCAGGGCAGTTACATGGGCTAAACTCTAAGAAAGCTTGTCACTTCCTCCAACTTTTCAGAGATAGACTTGACAATAGATTCAAAATCAAAGCTAATAAATAAATTACTGATCCCAACCATGTGTCCTACGAGCACAGATCTTGGCCATTTCCCTTGGACAGTGCCTCAAAATGGTAATAAGGAAAAGCAATATGAGGAATTACAGTCAACCCAAAGCACCTAGTGAAGCTCAGCTCTCCAGACGGCCGGCCGTCAGAGCTGGGCTGGCTTCAGTGCAGATGTGTGCTCGGGCCAGAGGGGATTATTCTCATCTGTAACAGCTTGCTCTGCTAAGCCACACCGCCATTCTTTTTACAGGACAAGTGATATTTTAAAATACAGGAAAAAGAATTATACCTTAAAACAAACAAGAAAGCCACACCAGCAGCAAAAACTTGTTCCCCTGAGAAAATTATATATGTACATCATTTACATGTCTTCTGCTTTACAACATGATTTCTGTGTGAGTTGAACTGAGGTTGCAGAAAACTATAGAAGCTGCTGATACATTAGACCAAAATCAATTTACAGCTTAAAAGGAAAATATCAGAAAACATATTTTATCAGATTTCAATCACTCTAATTTCTAAAACAGGGTGGAACTGAGGACACTTATAACTTCTCTGAGTAGCTGATTGTCGGTTCCTGGGCAGACAGCAATGTAGCGGCAATTTACTAAAGAGAAAGATTATATTTGGAAGTAACAGAGTATGCACTCATTTGAACAGTAAGGGAAATAAAAACTCATGTCTGTAATTCCATGTATATTCTCATTTGCATTTTTATATATGTGGTTTCCAAGAAGCTTGAAGAGTATGCTATTTCTAGCTTATTTTTGTAGAGAGGCAGTGATAAGGACATTTAGGCAGATAGTTGTAGAGGGATGTTCAAATAGGTTACTATCTACAAACCTGGTGGATCCTAAACTTGGCCCAATATTCGACATAAGTGGGAAAGTCTTTTAAAAGCACATGTTCTAAGCTACACCCTACCTCTCGTGCATCAAGATCTTCAGGCAGTGGCACATTCATTTAGTGTCATTAAACATTACAGGAGAGCACTTTTTAGTTGGAATGCCATGGCCCAGCAGGCAGCCGTCTGGGATAGGCTCCTTTTAAGACAGCTCAGACCTACTACCATCCTAAATGCCCCATTATCTTCAGGAAATGACATGCTTTATTTCCCAGGCAATGGACAGCTTACCCAATGGTGGCCTTCTTTCCTCAACCTGCTAGCTTCCCACTTTCAGAATGTTCAAGGTAGGAAGCAATCACTAATCCCTATTGCAATGTAGACTCCCAGCCACTAGAGAACATGCTTTGAGGTCCTACCTGATGTTTTGATCAAGGCCCGTGGCTACTTTAGCACATAAATCTTCAGCCCAGTCAATTTCAATACATGCCCACCCAATTTCTACAAGTGTTTCTTGACTTGGAGACTGTTATTTGGCCAAGAAAAGAAACACCATCTTCTTCTCTCTGGGGAAAAAAGGTCAAAATATTTTCTACTATAAGTTTCTTTAGAGAATTGATCTTTCTAAATTATAATTTTCTCTTCTATATGCTGAGATAAATCCTGCTACTTGGGGAGACAAGTTTCTTCACCATGCAAAAAGAGGAGATAAATTTAGTAATTCTCTTTAGAATATGGGAATACTTATCTCTTATTGTTTTCAGCTTTCAGCTTTAGCCAACATTCAGGATGTCACTTTTAATATCCTGTTCCACAGATATTTAAACTCAGTAAGTTGAGTTCAATAATAAAAAGATTGTAATGGTTAATTTTATGTGTCAACTTTGACTAGCCATGAAGGAGCCCAGATATTTGGTTAAACATTATTTCTGATGTGTCCATGAGAGTGTTTCTGGATAAAATCAACTCAGAATCAGTAGACTGAGTAAAGCAGATTGGCCTTTACTAATTTACGTAGGTCTCATCCAATCCACCGAAGGCCTGGTTAGAACAAAAAGGCTAAGTAAGAAAGAATTCTCTCTCTCTGCATGACTGTCTTCAAGCGGGGACATGGGTCTTCTATTGTCTTCTGACTTGTACTTGGATTGAAACTTACATTATTTGCTCTCTAAGTTCTCACAGCTTTGGACTCAGACTGGAAGTGTACTATTGGCTCTCCTGGGTCTCCATCTTGTCAACCACAGATCTTGGGACTTATCAGCCTCCATAATTGTTTGAGCTAATTCCTTAAAATAGAGAAAGAGAGACAGGGAGATGCCTTGATTGATCTGTTTCTCTGAAGAACCCTAATACAGATATGTAATTATTTCTCATCACTCCCTGCTAAGTTGATTCTGTAGGCCTGTTCTCTTGCTCACACCAACCCCCATCCAAGACTCCATTAGGAGAAACTTATCCTAGTCTTTCTCTTCTCTGCTTATCAAGACCAATCTCAACTAGCTTGCACCAACTCAATTACATTTTAAATTTATCTATTATTCAGAGATTCTTGACACTGGTTAAAGCTTTGGTTGCCTGACATTGGTCATAGTGGGAGTAGTTATACCACAAAATTGGCAAATGCTAAAAATCAGGGATTTTTTAGGAGAGGAGATCCAGTTTTACCAACAATACCAGTTGGGAGTGACAATAAAAAATTTAATTTAAAACTATCCCCTCCATAAAATCTGTGCACTATGAGTATGAAATTTACATAAAATAGATATTAATAAAAAGGTTTTTAAAAATATAAAGTAAAATAGTGAAAAAGTTGAAATAACTCTCCATTTCTCTTAAGCGCAAGACTATAGCTAGCTTGGACTTAGAAACCTAGAATGTGGGGGAGGAACAGAGGAACACGACTAGCTTCTTTTCTACTCTTCTTTCTTGCCCTAATAGTCTTTCTCCCCTACTTAGTACTACTGTTCCTAATCTTTCTAATGTTGGGCTTCCAAGGAGAGATGGTTAGGAAGAAAGGACATAGCTTGAGGTGGCTGATGAAAATGTAATCTGGCTTTGGTTCCTGCTGACTGTGGTGGCTACACATTGCCTTGCCCTTCTCCTGTGGGTTTCTCTTAAGGTCAGAGTTTTCAGGCAGGGGACCACCAGCTGCTGGTCTCTGGATTCTTCCCTGGCTGATTGCTTAGGTCATTCCCTCAGCCTCTGTACTCAGAAGGTCCAATCTACTCTCGAGATTCCATGGCCCCTCCAAGTAATCCTCTTAGATGAGATCCTTTTAAGATGATTCTTGGTAGGATTTCCCCCACACACCCACATTTTCCCTCAGTACACATTCTTTTCCCTCAGAAAATAGGCACTTGAAACCCTCTATCAGCTCTGTCCCTCAAGAGTCTATTGCCCTTGACTTTGCAAACATGAGTCAGGGTTCCTGTGCCTTCCAAACTCCAGATGACACAAGTCACAATCTCTCAGTAATTCTCATGAAACATCCTTTCCCACTTGGGCTAATGTGAAAAGGAAGGATCCCCCAAGTTCCTTTCCATGAGGAAAGGAATCCATAAGCAGAAAAACAATGCTCCAAAAATGTTCCCCCCAAGTTTCTTTTTATAGCCTTGTTATAATGATATGATAATGAGCCAACAGTGGCTCCTAAGCACATCCTACGTAAATAGTCTACTACTCCCCTTTCCTATGAAGGGAGAACTTGGTACCTATTTTATTGTTCTGGGCTCCTGGAGCCTCAGCAGAAATTCTGAGATAATAAGTCATATTTTAACATTTTATTATGTATATATCTATAAGTATGTTTGAATTTATATATAAAATATCTTGAGCAATACACATACATATTACTAGTTAACCTTTGGAAGAAAAGCATTGGGGGGATGTATATTTTTTACTATAGAGTTTTATGTAGTTTATTTTTACAGTGTAGATGTATTAGCATATTCTTTAAAAAAAAAAAGATGCTTCTAGTGCCCATTCATGTTTAAGAACCACTGACTTCTCAGTACCCATTATTTTATTTAAGCAACCTATTGTAATTTGTAATAGTTCTACTCCATACCGTGTGAATTTTTACTGTCTGCCTCTCTATATATACAATTATGTCCAAGGGTTGTTTGTATTTGTAACTAGTGTATCCCTGACACTAAGCTGTTAGTAGATGCTCTTTCTTGAAGTAAAAGTTAGAAATACAAAAACATGAAATAATATAAGTGGTTGCCTACAGTGGGTCAGTATGGGATAGATGGGATTTGGAACAACACTTTTCAATGTATATTTGTTTATATTTTTTGAAGGTTGAACAATGTAAATACATTTTGAGTTGTAAAAATGTCTGTCAATGAGCATCTGCTGATCATGTATGCTAATTGCTAGGCTAAAATTTTGCTTTCTTCTCAGAAGTCCCAGACCCTATCCCAGCCTAGCAAATGTCCTGCTCCGTGTAGGTAGCTCCATATTAGCACGCACCATCAGAAGACGCCCATTAAAAGACATTTTTACAATTCAAAAAGTATTATCAAAGAATAGGTCACACACACACTCACACTCACACACATACACACAGCTGTCTTTTAAAATTTCATATGATTTAAAAACATTCTTTACTAGAAACATTTCTGCACTATTTACCAAGTGAACTAGGATTATTATCTCAAAAACTCAGAATTTTAAATGGGTTCTAAGTTTCACGAAAACAAAACATCTACTTTAGTTTGATGTTAATAATGTAATCTGTACTGTACAATTTATTCAAAGAAATTAACACATAGAGTAAGAGGAAGAGTTGCATTTTATGACTTTCTGTGGTCTAAAAACATGTGCCTATTTTCCAGCTTAAGTGAGATTCAAATAGTAGGGAGAGAGAGAAGCCCTTGAAGAATTTACCTAGGGTTCTAGAAAGTTCAAATATTTCCTATAAGTTATAATGTAAAACTCAATTAAAGAAATTTTTTTCCCAGGAAGACCCTTTTTCCTTACCTGTTTCCTATTTAATTACCTAATATCTTAATAAAGATAGTCTTTAAACTCAGGAAGTGAAACAAGATAGAAAAGATACATAACAACAGCTCTTGAGGTATAAATGACCTTGAGCACAGATCAAGAACATTAGAGCCATTATTATCACAAGAGAATGAAATGGACTTCCTGATCAAATTTGTGAAGAAAAAGAAATAAACTTTCCACTGCCAAACAGATTCAGTATTATGAGATAAACTCACCTTCTAATTTGGGTGTAATACGAATCATAGCCAATTATGTAATTTGGAAACTTACCATTAAGAACAAGAGGAGAATCAGTGATCACTTATTAAAACAAAACAAAACAAAACAAAACAAACAAAACTCAACAGAGAGGAACTTGTCCTCTCAATTCATTTGAAGTGTTCAAAATTCATTACATTTTTTTAATAATAACAAATATTTAATCACTCTAAATAGCAACTCCTTGAAGATCCAACCATTTCTCATCCACTTTCAAGCAAGCATCCAGCTTCAAGATCTTTTGCCTGTATAATAGATGTGGGCAAATTTCACTGGCATTCAAACAGTAGCATTCAGAGGTATGCTACTGTTCCCTATTAATTATTGCATTCGAAATACAAGTGCATAGTGCATACCCATCTCAATGGTATGAAATACATCTCCTGTCTCTATGGGGCTTACCAAATAGCAAGGGAATGGTTCATCAAGTAATATAGCAGTGTGTTAAGTACCACAAAGAGAGAGGCACAGTATTCTGTGGAAGAACACGGCAGAAGCAGCTAAAGGTGTCATAGGAGCTGTGGGTGTGGAAGGCAGCAGACTCCAAGGAAGTGATCTGAAAGCTCATGTGTGGCTCTCTCTTCTCCCTCCTCCGTCCATTTTCTTCTCCACCTTACTCCCTTTCCTCTTTCTTCTCTTACTCCAGATATCTTTATTTTCCTTTTTCTTCTCTTGCCCCAGCTTGCTTAGTTCCTCTACTCTTTCTGCAGTTGAATTGACATAGGACTTGAACAACGCTCCTCTTGATAGCTAAAACTCACTTAATTCATGTCCAAATTCAATTTCTTAAAACCAAAGAGAGAACTACAGCTTTGCAGGTAAGTGAACGTTGAGCTCACAATCAGGAGACCTGGGTGCTAATCCGATTTTGCCAAATAGTAACAGGTGTGTGGGTGAGGAAAAACAGCCTCTCAAAGTCACAGAGTCTTCATCTTCATAATGAACCCACCTTACAGGGATGTTGGAAAAGGGAAATGTAGTGAAAATGATGTGTAAGAAGCACAGTCAAACAAAAGGACTGATAAGCCACTCTCTTCTCATACTGTTTCCAGACAGTGAGTCACCTTTTATCAGAAAATTCTGGAAGAGTATATTATATACATATTTTATAAAACAGTTTTGTCCACTTTACTTTCTTGTAAGGTAATTTTAAAATTTCCCTTCTTTTGGGCAAGGCAATGTTCAATTCATGGCATTTCAGGGAAACCCTGTATTTGTCTGTTGGTTGTTGACTGATTCAGTCACTCTTTGAACAAATATTTATTGAGGAACTAGTATGCACCAGGTCACTTTCAAGGGTTATTCCATGTCATTCTCACAACTCTGTGAGGTACATAATAGCCTCCATTTTAAAGGGAAAGATGCTTGGACAGGGGCAAACCGAGCACAATTCTATCCAAAGCATATACAGGGTTTCTGTCATCGTGTCTTCATGAAATTAGTTTGTTCTTTTAAGCACACAGGGCGGTAAACATCAAAACCTGTTCTGAATTGTTCTTTGGTGGTGCCCTCTCCACTATGGAAAGGCACTGGGATAGCACTGTGTCTTGGCTGAGAGTGCTCAATTAGATTTCCACCTCACACCGCCAATACCAATGCTGTTAGGACCGGGAAGAGGGAACAGCAATCAGCCACCTCCCATCTAAAGGATTTGCCACCTGCTGGCAAAGCTTAGCCAAAATTCTTGTTCTCTATTAAGATAACTTTCTTTAAACATTACTTTCCCTAACTCTAGATAGGGATCCCAGCTACTTCCAATGATCAAGACAGGCACATTTTCATGATACTAAACTAGTAGGCAGAATTTCTAGGTACAATGGGAAATCTCTTTGGTTCTCCCTTCCTTGAAGAAAGGACAAAAGTGCACCTCTCAGTCAATGCTGCTGCCTTTTGAGAAAGCCATATCCTCTGCACGCCACAAAAACAACCTGCAAAAAGGCATTGTAAAGAGTTTAGTAGGCTGATCTAGAATTGGGGGGCTTATGGATTCATAAATTATCTGCCCTTCTGTTTCTCTGGCTCTCAAAAAGGGTGTTGGCAAGTATTTTACTCTTTGGTTTCCTGCTTTTTTAAGTTACAAAATACAAATTTTAGTATTTCTAACCAAGTGACAAATGTAAAGTGTTTTGGAATTTTCAGAGGAACAGTGTTTTTGCAGACATTGCCGTTTGCCAAAAAATCTGAAGTTGAAGTCTGAAAAAGTATGCTACTTTAATTAAATGACCAGGCAAGAAGTATATCATTTCTACATCATGGGTAGGCATATAATGTTTTTAAATTTTACATTACAATATAATTCTGTGGCTGAAACATTCATAATATTGCAATTTGGGGCCAGGATGAGACTTTTGTTTGGAGTGGGAATGAACAGAGTCACTCATTCTCAGATAAAATGCACACAGTCAAGAACTCCATGACTATCTGTGAGACAGATGGGAACTCCTGATGCATACCAGGCCACTGTTCTTCAGCAAAGAAAACAAAAACCCAGGTGCAGAATGTATTCGAACAGTGCAGATGGGCCTTCCAGGGTGTTCACTGTTTACAAGAAAAAGGAACGGAGCTCTCATCATTGAGTGACCACTCTTCCCGGGGATCTATTTCCCCCAGCTGGTCCCAAGCAGCATATCCCCCCAAAGGCCCAAGCAGCAGCTGTCATTGACCTCTGCCCCTTCAAAGAGAGAGGCTGGGTGGCCGCTTTCACCCTGTCAAGATGTGCTAATTGCCTGAACGCTGAGAATCAGAGCCTACATACTAGACCAGTGTTTCTATAGCGGGGCTGCCTCCCACACATCTTTCTCTGGCCCTTAAGTGTTTTAAAGGAAAACAGTTTCCATCTGTTTCTTTACAGATTACTGGCATCGATTCCATCTAGTTGTATGTTATCAGCTCCCAGTTATGCCTGAAGTGTGCTATTATTTGGGGAAGTAAAAAGTCCCGTGTAGGAAGATGGATCTGGTAGGAAAGGGAGATCCTCTAGAGAGCGCTCCTCCTCGGGGTCCGTGTCCTTCACTGACAAGCATGGCTGCGTCTGATCACTGCAGTAACACCTAGAGGAGAGCACTCTTGTTCACACTGGGCAGACAAGTCAGCTGGGGCCAGGGGAGACGGTTACTCTCTATACTACTCTCCAGTCTTTCCTCTTCCCATTTCACATTCAACACGACCTAGTCAGTCTTCCTAAGATGCAGTTCGGATTGTTTTTACTCCAATGCCCTTCCCTTGGCTAGCCAATGAAGAGCAAACTCCTCTGTCTGCCTTCTAAGATGTAGTATCAGCCTGACCTTCCAAATGTATTGTAAACTCCTTACCCACACATATCTCTCCAGCTGTACCCCGGTTTTCTGCCCTTCCTCCTATAATTAAGACTTCTCTGACTCATCTTTCTTACCCTTTATTTTTGCCTTCTTCCAGGGAGATCTGACCATATTTCACAAATCAGCACAAAGGTCATCTCTCTCAGGAAACCTTTTTCCTGCCTTTTATATGTGTTAAAACCATTATAACTCATCATGTTAAACTCATAGCTCATCAAAATCCATTAAAGATGGTGCTGAGCTGTGTATGCTCACACTGAAAATCATCACTAAAATGCAATATTATTTTTTTTGATAAAATGCAATATTATAATGGTCTCCACAGAACATTGTGTTATGCATCATGTAAGAATGAGAGAAAAGAGGTAAATATTTTTAATCTCTTCTGAGCTGTCTTGAGAGAGAGAGGAGAATGGAGTCACATAAAAGACCATAAACTAAGTATGGAGATAATAATATGAAACTGAGTTTCCAAGTCACAATCTATGGTCATTCTGTTTTGAGAGGTGTTGAGATCAACACCTATACATTCTATAGAGATGGCTCAGGTGAAGGAAAATTAATATTGCATCCCTACAAATGGTGAGAACCTATTTATTATCTCATCCCACCATGAGCAGAGATGTACAAATTAGTGTTTAACAAGGGCTCTGGAAAGAAAAGGGGCCTTAATCTGTAGTTTTTTCCAATTTCTTTAGTGTAAATATCTTCATTATTAATATTTCAATCTGAACCAACTAATGTAACATCTCTGATCATGGAGCTAGAAGAGATGGGCACTTTGGGCTCTTATGAGCTGGTACAAGCCCCCTCCACCACTCTACTCTAAGAGCCAACAATTATCCCTATTCAGCAGATGAGGACACTGAGTCAGAAGATTTAACACCTGTGCAAGATCATATGGTAGACATATAGAAGATGTATGCCGTTAGTCTGACCCTTTAGATTGCAAATCCCACTCTTTTCTGGTAGAGCACACTATCTGAACAGTGTCAAGGACTTAAGGAAATTGAACATAGTCACTCTTAAGTCCCTTGATGCTTCTACCAGGAGTAAGGAAGCAAAACACAAAGGAATAGTCACATGGTAGACAGGTCTTCAGTAAAATATGTCAACAGGAGAGACGTGTCTTGTAGCATCTAGTGATATTTCTCAGAAAGATAGAGAAATGAGCAGGACTAGAGCTGTTGCCTCTTACATGATCTTCCCTCTACTTACCCAAGCCCTCACTCTCACCGACAGCACTACTTTCCTTTAGTCCTTAACACAGCCACACAATTAATTTCTCTTTGTAGCTTGTATTTTTTTTCTATCTCTCATTTATCCTTTATTCCTTCAATCTTTCCTTCCTTTTACTTCCTACATGCCTTCCAGCCTTCCTTCCTTGTCATTCTTCCCCCACTACCATTTTATTCTTGTTCTGTCATCATCGAAGCTCTGAAATAGTACATGGCACCATTTACCAATGTTGCCCATCACACATAATTCATCCTGCATTGTCTGGAAAATAGTTCAGTCAAATGGGATATTAAAAAGTAGTCCCAGAATCAGGATCTGTTAATGGAGTAGACAAAAGTGTGTTATGAGGGTCAAATGGATTCAGCCAGAGGCATATAAAGCAATCCTATTGAAAGTTTGGAGTGAAAAATTAATTTCCGAGGTATCAAGCTGAATTTTGATTCTTCTCAGTACTCACAAACCAAGGTTAAGTCTCAATGTCGATGCATATAAATCTCAGATCCCAGTATCTTACAGAGAAAAGAATTATAATACTATAAGTCATGGACAAAGTACACTTCCTCTAATTCCCATAATGATCTTTCCTGATACACAGTTTAACACTAAAATGGATTTCTAACTTAGCCTTCATAATGAAAAGGACCAATTCTGTGGTAGTTGACAGTGCACATCAAATGAAATACAGAACAACTCATGACAAAAGGAGGCATTCCAGTTAAATCAAATGAGGCTTTTAAAAAGTCACATACTCAGGGATCACTTTGTAGCCCTTAGCTTTTGTCTAAAATATTCCCAGGGGGAGAATTAGCCTCCTCTCCCACCCACCAGCACCCTCTTAACATCTCCCATTTGTCAAGCCATTTGTCAGCACGCAGTGGTATCCCAAGTGCCTGGACTTTGTCATAGTCTCATCTGGGAAATACAGCAAAGCTGTCTGAAGTCCCTGGCTCAGCCACCTCCTTACAATGAACAGAACCCAGCCAATGTGCGACCTGCCACGCCTGACCCACACTCACAGCACAAAGCACTCTGAGTAGCTGTGCCACAGAAGGGACAAGAAACAGGACTCAAGACCTGGCTTTGAGTCTCTCCAGGCCTCAGTCTCTTCATCTTGCACATTAGACAAGAGCCAGAGGATTTTAAGGTTGTTTCTAGCTGAAAAAACTGTATAATATAAGTAAAAACATCACCAGGCTGGGCTTCACCTTTTTTAGCTGCATAGATAAGAGAGAAGAATTGAGAAATTTTTTTAAAAAATTTTTAATCTGGGGGCTGTTTGGCCTAAACAAACAAAGTTGGAGGGAGAGCTGTGTGCTTTGGAAGTTTACTTGGTCATCTTGGAAATTCCGAAGCAGAGGGATACATAATAAAATGTTTCAGGAAGGATGCTACCTGGCCATGCATTGAGAGAAGGAACTTGATATCCATTCAGCACTCGCTGTGGGTCAGAGGCTTAAACTAAGTACACAGAGGAGGCAGGGCCCTCTGAAGGTGGCGGCCTCTTAGTGGAGTCACTACCTTCTATCTAGTCCTGAGCATTCATAGTTGGGAGCATGTTGATGGATGCCTCACTTCTCTTTGAGATGAATAGGTTCCAAGAGCCTGCCTCACATTGATGAAGTAATCATGACTGTCTCAACGGACAGTGTTAGGACTTTCCCTACAATATATCCCCTCTTACAAGCTGAGGAACTGAAGTTCAGAAATGTTGAGTAATTTGCCTCAAAATCATAAGATTTTAGAAGGAGGTAGAGCTTGTATCAACTTTGATCTCACTAACTGCAAAGTTATATTCCCTGATAGTCCAGTACACAGTGGGGCCTTGTCAAAGACTAACTGTATCACTACGGGTGTCTATTAATAACATAGGTTCCTTGACCTCAGGCCAGAACTTCCAATTCTCTGTGTGTGTGTGTCTGTGTGTCTGTGTGTGTCTGTGTGTGTTACAGGACAAAAGGGGTGGAAATCTAGTTTTGTTTTATTTTTAAACAAGTTTCTTTTTTTTTTTTTTTTAAAGATTTTATTTATTTATTTCACAGCGGGAGAGAGATCACAAGGAGGCAGAGAGGCAGGCAGAGAGAGAGAGGGGAAGCAGGCTCCCTGCGGAGCAGAGAGCCCGATGCGGGCCTCGATCCCAGGACCCTGAGATCATGACCTGGGCCGAAAGCAGAGGCTTTAACCCACTGAGCCACCCAGGCGCCCTTAAACAAGTTTCTTGAGTGATTGTTTCATACATTCAAATCTGAAAACTTTTGCACAGTACTATATGGCCTTCCCAAATAAAACTTACAGGAACCTGATATGACCCAAAATGCAATCATAGAAAGAATTATAGCAAGAAATATCAATGCCAGGAACATTGTAATACTGAAGTTGGCTGGCCAGTCTATTCCCTTCCCAGCACAGGAGAAACCAAATTCCTCTCAGCAAGGGGCCTAGGGAGCAAGCATGGAGTAAGCGCAAAGCTGTCTGGATGCACTCAGGAGTAAAGTTAGTCTGTCTCCACAAGGGGACTCAACCTGACAAGGAGAACCAGTTTCCTCAGTACTGTTTATGGCAGCCAAGTCTAATTTTGCACTGATAAATTCTTGCTCTTTTTCTTCCCTGGGCCATTTCCAATCTCCTATCCATACACTCTTCACCAGTCAGGTGCAATAGCATCGACTAGGCTACGGTTCTTGTTTGTAGCTTGTGAAGAAACAGTTTAGATACTTTGCTTAGAATGAAACACCTGTGTGATCCCACACCTGTGATCTACTCCATCAGGGAATAGGTTTTCAGATCATTTAAATAGCACTTATATATGCTGTTCTAAGAACCTGACTTGTGTTATCTTAATTAATCTTCACAGCAACCCTCTGAAGGAGGTACTACTGTTAATTGTCCCCATTTTACAGGTGCAGAAACTGAGGCACACAGAGATAAGGTAGCTTTCTGAGGGCCGCATGGCTGTAGGCAGCAGAACTGGGGTTTGAACATATACAGCTGAGCGCCAGATCACACTCTTATCTACACTGCCATTGCTTCTAAGAATATCTCATATGCTTATTTTTACTTGTATTTTTTGATGGAACATAGATCTCTATATCTAGGTGACACTTTAAAGAAAATATTTTGTGTCTGTAACAATTAAAAGTACAACTTTTTTGTTTTGTCACATACCCGCAAGAATGACCTGGAAAAAAAATGAAATTGTCTTTATAATATCCACTTGTCATATTTTCACAAGCATAGCACTAAACCTCATTCAGTGATTATCTTAAAATTACATACTACAAATTCTACACATAAATTATCACCAGTAGTATAAAATCAACTGGATAAAACAGCGTGATGTAAGAGTATCACTTCTTTCCCCTAGGAATCTCAGCCCGCCTGATGTGTGTCTGGATGTTTTGAGTGATAAATTATTTCAGAATCACCAGAACTTAACTGAATTTAGATTTCTGGTGGCATGGCCCTGTTCTTACTGTATTACTGATGATGCTGAAGATGGCTTCCAAGTAAGCTAAACTCATTTATACTTTTCACATTTATTTTAAAAAGATTCCTTTGAAGATCAATGACATCAGGAGATGAGGGTCTGCAAGAATGATAACAGGCCAGATATGAACTCTGTTTCTGCTGTTTCTTCCCTTTTGTGTGAAGATCCAATTTATACAACATCCTGAGATTTCAAATAGAGAAAGAGTTATTTGAATTTTTCAAAAAGTGATTTAGGAAGTCATAACCCCTATTGAAGTTTGGAACCAGACAATGTTTCTTCTTGAAATGTTTGTATTAATTTTATAAACAAATTAAAAGAGCAAGAATTGGAGCACCTGGGTGGCAGAGTCGGTTAAGTGTCCAACTCTTGATTTTGGCTCAGATCATGATCTCAGAGTCATGAGATCGAGCCCTGGCTCCTGTTCCATGCTCAACGTGGAGTCTGCTTAAGTTTCTCTCTGCCTCTTCCTTTTTCCCCTCCCCACAGCGCTCTCCCTCTCTCTTTCAAGAAAGTAAATAAATCTTAAAAAAAAAAAAGTAAATAAAAAAAAAGAGCAAGGATTTTTCTTTTCCCCTTCACATTACTTTGATTTTATGTTTAATTGCTAAATAATAACTCGCCTACAATATTTTACTTTAAGAAAACCTCCAGCAAACTTATACCAATTGAACAGGCAAAACATACTATAATGCTGCATTAAGTTTAGATTAAAGTTAATTATAAATAACACAAAGACCATTTTAGACTTCTTGTTCTACCAGGTAAGTTAAGCATTCTGTCAATTCATGCATTACCAAGAAATTAAACATTACAATCAAGTCAACAAAAGATTAAATGATTCAGTTCTAGGTGAATGACTAGATGAAAAACAGTACCACTTGATAAAAAAGAGTATCAAATAGTCTTTCATTGTAGAGGAAGAATATCAAATATGCATTTTAGGCATAAGGTCGTCTATGGTTAGCATCTTGAAGAGCATGTATATGACTCAATCTCCTAGGGTTTTCCAAGACAACCTTGATTTCAAACATCCTGCCCTACTTACCCCTTGAAATTACTGAGTAGCTTCTATGCACCATACTATTTGTCAAACTATGTATCCTAATTTTTTTGTTTGGAAAATACGGTCAGAATAGGTTTTGCTTCATTTGCCATCAATGGGTTTTGTGAGGGTTTCCTTTCAAAATGTATCTCACAGAACTTGGACTTGAAGGAGTCAACTGCAAGAGTCAGTGTTTCTGAAGCCAGATTGCCTGGGTTCTTGACATAGTCCCTATTTACTCCTTACTTGTTCTGTGAGCCAGGGAATGCAAATTAGTCCCACCAACTGCAAAATGAATACTAAGAATAGATCTTAATAGATTTAGTAAGGCAATAATTGTTAAGTTCTTAGAATAGTCCTTAGCACATACTAACTTCTCAGTAAAAATTAATTCAGTATTTTATCTAAGCTATTAATCAATTTAATTGACCATTAGATGAGACCAATACAGAGATATTGCCATTTTACTTCAAGAATGGCTCCATACTAGGGATGCCTAGGTGGCTTAGTCAGTTAAGTGACTGACTCTTGGTTTTGGCTCAGGTCATGATCTCAAGGTCATTAGATTGAGCCCCAAGTCAGTCTCCACACTTAGTGTGGAGTCTGCTTGAGAATCTCTCTTCCCTTGCCCTTCCTGCTCATGCATTCTTTGTCTTTGTCTTTGTCTCTCTCTCTCTCTCTCTCTCTCTAAAATAAATAAATAAATAATTTTTTAAATGGCTTCATACTATAAGAAGGATATGCAGTTTGTACTCAAACTATGGATTTGTTGATATAATTTAACCCATTCCTATCTTGCTTTTAATTTATACCTTCTATCTTGCCTTCTATCTTGCTTTTAATTTATAATATATAACTACTATATTGTCGTGTTAGTACCTTAACAGTTTGCAAAAACATTCTTGTCAGTTTCTTGTTGCCAATATTTTACTACTTTAATTGCTCATTAAAGGAAAACCCTTCATGAGGGCATTATCACATTTGTTTTGTTATCCATCTCCGTATGTTTTTAAATGAATGGGACTTCCTCTTACACCAGGACCAAATTATTTCAAATATTGCATCAGAGATATGTTTGTTTATTCTTCTCTTCTTTTGTCTGTCAAGTACTGATACATGTTTAATATCAAATATTCTATTTTTAATGTCTAATAAAAGTTTGGCAAGTGAAATGTTAATATGGCTTATTTTTAATTTGAGATAGGAGTATTTTTACATGAGTTTCCCCCCCCAAAGACAAACTAAATAGAAGGAATAATCTGGAAAAGTGTATGAGCAAGAAAATCTGAGTCTAACAAATAAAAATCCATTAATTCTTGAGAAGTAATTCCTACAATAAACAACTACAAAGGTCCTAACTGATGCTTGTAGAAAACCAGTTCTCATGAGTCCACTATGGAAGGACAGATGGTATAACATGCGGGGACCAACTGTATATGCCAAAGGAGAGTCCAAGCATTAAAAAGGGGGAAAGAAAGATTTATTCAGACATGTGCAGAACAACTGTAAACCACACAATCTAATATAAGCACATCCCACTCATACTCATAGTAGGAATTAAAGAAAATCTGAGCTGGATGAAGAAATAATGAATGAGTTTGATCCTGAAGGTATAAGAAGGTAGAAAATGCAAAATAATGTGTTACATGTGCTTTTTGTTTGGTTGGTTATTGCCATAATGGCACTCAATTAGCCTACCTCTCTCTAAACCTTAGTTCCTTCTTTAGGAAACTATATATAGTAATAATATTATAAATTAATGCGCCTTCTTACCCCAGAGGGCTTTTGTAAATTTCAAATGAGACTACTCTGGAATTTACAAATGCTATACACAATTAAGTAATTTTTATTTCAGTTCCTTGAAAAAAGTGAAAAGCCACTGGTATGTTTACACAGATTTTGTCCCTCTCAACCTACCTTTGCATATGTAAAGATGTGGGGATGAAGTTAAGGGTAGAATGGTAAAGAGAGAAATAAATATTCCTAGGGAAGGAAGGTGGAGAATCTTACATTATCTTTCCCTGTGATGGTTTAGAGGGATTGTCTGCAAAAGCAGTGAAATGGAGAAGGAAGTCAGCATTGTTTTTTCCTCTGTAAGTCAAGCCCTGGATGGTTTGTATGGAACAAGGTGTGGTCCCTGAGGAGAGAGGTGAGAGATAGCAGTTGCAACAGTAAGTTGAAGAACAGTCATCACAAGTTCAAGGTGTGAAAAGCACTATTAGTCAAACAGAGCTATTTCAAGCTTCACTTGCACTCGTAGCAAGAAATGTGTGAGAAATGTACCCCCCCCCACCTTCTGAATACAGAGGGAAGACTGATCAGAAAGGGGAACCACAGAGTTTCCTGTGTTAAAATATTAATTATTTGTGGGTGGTACTTTTCAAACATAGCCAGGAGTTGCTATTGAAATGCAAATGTGCATTTATTGCCCTGAGGGAGATGTTGTAAAAAAAAAAAAAGACAATACCCAGAGCTGGAAATTGCCCCCTGGGCCAAGGGCAGATGTTGGGCAAGAGCACAAACGCTCAGAGAGGACAGGAAGAAAGGAGGAGGGGCGGGGGG
>LNAC01000155.1:2437221-2459162 GCA_002007465.1 Ailurus styani | reverse complement strand
GGGGGGGGGGGGGGGGGGGGGGGGGGGGGGGGGGCGAGAAGGTCAGAAAGAAGTAGAAAAGGCCAACACGGACATCCCGCGAGAGCTGATTAAAAAGTCACAGCTGAGCCCAGTCTTTGTCAAATCCAAGGAAGGATTCACAAGATTTAATGGGTAGAGTAGTCAACTGGTAAGGATAGAAAGACTTCCCGATAGAAACAAATATGCCTGCACAATGGGAAATGATACTGTACCTGGTGAGATAGGGACCAGCTATTCCTTCCCCTAATAGTAAAAGTTGGCTTAGAAATAAAATAGCTTTAGAACACCCAAGTATAGAGCAAAACAGCAGAATCACTTAGAGATGCAATAGAGAAGAGACAGAAAAAGCTGAGTTTATGAAATACCTAGTGGAGAGCTTTTCCACTCACCTTTTTTACCCACTGAATGGTGGAAGGAGAGAAAACCGGAAACTCACCAGGCCTGGAAGAAATAGGGGGAAACCAAATAATCAAACTCCCATTGTTTCAGCACTTCTCTGCTTTAGCCATACTGGAATATAAACAAAAACAACAACTAAAAACAAATAAACAAACAATTAAATATATTCGTGGACTTAGAGGCACTCAGTCAGCCAAGCACCACTGCTATTTCCAGACAACTTAATATATAAAGGCCAAAAGTTCAGGAAATTCGAATCCATTATAGGTTGGCTGGGAAGCAGAGCTGGAACTAAATTTGTACCTTCATGTCTCCTTTAGACTCAAAGCACCTCCATATGTGACTCCAGTACGGTGACATGAAGTGTCCTAGAACTACATATTTCATTTAGAAGTTATACCCAAGTCAAATGGAATTGAAAAATCAGTCTTTTTAATTGATTTGTTCAATCAAAAATGATGCATGAGTGCTTCCTTATGCCCTGTGCCCTACTGGGTCCTGGGATAGAGCCATAATGGGAAGAGCATGAACTTCATGGCCAGATCATAGACAGGTGAGTGTGTTGATGAGACACCCCCTAAAGTTCATACCTTGAGGTAGTCAGGCCTTTTTTCCTTAATCAGATGGATGACAAGAAACCATTAAATGTGTTTTTATCAGAGGAAAGGCAGAATCAACTTACACTGCAGATAGACTGTGGATCTCGTATATGCAGAATGGATGGAAGGGAAGAAAAATCAAGAATTTGAAAGGTCGGAAAACTGTTTCATTAGGTTGCCACATTAACTTAGTTCTCAGGACATAGAAATATGAATCAAAGTGGTGTCAGTGAGAATATTTTTTAATGGATCAGATCTTTAACAGAAAAACTGGCAAAAGTTGAAAATAATTAGAGACAGAGGATACAGGAAGAGGGGAAGATTGCAAAATGATGAGACATTTTCTGTTACGAGAGTCCACATGATAGAGAATAATTTCTGAATGTAAATGACCTAAGTCATTCTAAGAACCATGGAAAACCAAGAAATCAGCAACCTTTCCTCAAACCGGTGGTAACTGATAAGACATGTCAGAATGCTCACCTCTTTCCAGGCATTGGGGTCAAGCATAGCTCCTAGGCTTCAGTGTTACTTATCTTAAATTCATCAGCAAGATCCTTAATGTTAACATATGCTGCATTAGAGCCAACAGTTGTTTTACAATTCATGGAGATATCTTTCATTACACCAAAAAAAAGTAAGTGTTGGAGGAAGAAAAACACATTTGAGAATGACCCCTTATTTATTCTTAAGGACATGGACACACTGACAGACTCACCACCTTTCACAAAGTAGAGGATCTCCTTGTCAGAACACACTAGGTCTTAAGAATCCCAAATGCAATGTCAGAGGGTAAAGATTAAGGATAAAGTGTAAATAACCTTAGATCAGAAAGAACAATTTTTTTCCTAACCCTGCCCCGACCACTAGCTTTGTGCCTTGAATTAAAAAAGCCATGTGTTTTAGCTAAACGCACACACATCATGCACACACACACACACACACACACACACACAAGAGAACTTGGGTAGGACTCATTCATTCATCTATTCATTTAACATGCTTTTATTAAACATCTTTTTTGTCCTAAGCACTGTCCATGACCCTGGGGAATGACAGAGAAGAAAACAAGGTACTAACAGTGAAACACAAGACAACACAGTTTGTTGGGAGTACAACCAGAGAAGACAGTCAGGCTCCCCTTGGCTATCAAGGGACTTCATGAAGGAAATAAAATCTGAACTCTCTCAAGGGTTGAGCAGGAGTTTGCTCCATGTACCCTGCTGAGGATGACTTTCCTAAAAGAGAGAACTGACTAGTAATCAGCAAACTAAAACCCACTGGCTTGGCATTTAAATGTTACATTTTGAAAGGAATTTTATATATATCTTAAACTTTAAAGTATTTTGTTCCAGAGAATAATACATATTCTTTTGAGAAGGGGTAAGAGCATGTGAAAAACTCCCCTCCTTGAGAGAAATTATTAAGAAATTTTATGAAAGCCTTAAAAAGAGGTGAATAAGATTCACATTCTCATATTATCTGAGGAACATACACAGATAAAGGATGTTTTAAAATAATGACTTATTAATTCAATATTTTTACAAAATATATTAAGTTTTCTTACAGGTTTTTTTCAGTGTGTTTCATTCTTTTTTTGTTCTACTGAAAAGACCTAATGACTTAAAAAAAAACACCCATGTAATATGTGCCCCCTTAATACCCACTCCCCTCCCCTCTAAAACACTCAGTTTGTTTCTCGGAGTCCACAGTCTTTTACGGTTCATTTCCCCCTCTCATGTCCCCCCTTCCTGTTTTTTTTTTGTTTTTTTTTTTTGAAATTAAAATGTTTTGCTCCTATGATTGGGAGAATCAGGGCAATAAGAGTTTGTCTTTTGAAATGGTAATTAATTGATGCTCTTCCATAATTTTATTTATCTACACATGAGGATTCACAGTAGATCTAATAAGCAACAGTTTTTGCCTTATATCCTCCAATGTTAACATTCCAAAAATGTTTCCTATTCTTCCTTTGAAATATCATCTATAACATGTATTTTTCTTTTACTTTTTATTTTTATTGAAGTATAGTTGACATAGAATATATTAGTTTCAGGTATACAACATAGAGATTTGAAAATTCTAGACACTATTCAATGCTCATCACAATAAGTGTAGCTACCATCTGTCATCATATAAAGTTATCACACTATTATTAAGCAAATTCCCTTTGTTGTGCTTTTCATCCCCATGACTTAGTTATATTATAACTGGAAGTTTGTACCTCTTATTTTCACTTATTTCATGTATTCCATTAAAACATGTATTTTTAAAGGTACCTTTTAGAAGTGATGTATAGGAGCAACATAGTAAGATTTCCATTAAATGATCTTTAAAATAGAATGAAGAGATACAGGATCTTTTTTTTTAATATTTTATTTATTTATTTGACACAGAGAGAGAGAGAGCAGATCACAAGTAGGCAGAGAGAGAGAGAGGAGGAAGCAGGCTCCCCACTGAGCAGGGAGCCCGATGCGGGCCTCGATCCCAGGACCCTGGGATCATGACCTGAGCCGAAGGCAGTGGCTTTAACCCACTGAGCCACCCAGGCGCCCTACAATTCATTTCTGTATGTATTTAAAAGATGCATCTATCTACATCTGTGCAACTTAATAGAAAACAGATTTTTTTCCCTATGACATTTCAGTGGACAGACTACTTAAAGTCTTTTTAAAAACTTTTTTTTGAGCAAATGAGAAAATTTCATCCTATAAACAGCTTTATAATTTTTTTAAAAAGATTTTATTTACTTGAGAGTGATAGAGTGTGAGCATGAGTGGGGGGTGCAGAGGGAGAGGAAGAAGCAGACTCCTTTCTGAGCAGAGCTCTGGACTGACCTGAGGCTGGATCCCAGGACCCTGGGATCATGATGTGAGCTGAAGGTAGACACTTAACGACTGAGCCACCCTGATGCCCCACAGCATTATAATTTTTAGTACCAAGATTATACTTTCATAAAAACTCAATTTGACTAAATAGGTAAAGATGAAAATTATAATTCTTTTTTTAAAAGATTTTATTTATTTAATTGACAGAGAGAGATCACAAGTAGGCAGAGAGAGAGGAGTTTATTTATTTATTTGACATAGAGGGAGAGATTACAAGTTGGCAGAGGCAGGCAGAGAGAGAGGAGGAAGCAGGCTCCTTGCTGAGCAGAGAGCCCTATGCGGGCCTCGATCCCAGGACCCTGAGATCATGACCTGAGCCGAAGGCAGAGGCTTTAACCCACTGAGCCACTCAGGCGCCCGAGATACAGGATCTTGAAAGAGAAAAATATCTACAGTTTGCTGAGTTTTTTTTTGTGTCAAGTACATTAGATTATCTTATTTAATCTTTGTAATAGTCTTAAGAAATAGAGTCAATTCTTTGTTATTCACAAGTCACCTTCTATAAAGTCACCATAAACACTATATTGGAGGATATAGATCCAGTGTTCCTGCAGAAAGAAATATAGGGTTAGGTTCCTGCAAGCCTCTGTTCACAGTTATTTTCATTAACCCATCGATGCATAGCCTTGGTTTATGTGTGTTTCTGTTTAAAGACACCTTATCTATTATATATTGTTGTTTTATTAACATTGAACTGATGGCCAACATTCAAGCATAACTCATGCCTGGTAAAGTTCATATAACTCATGTGTTTTCTCCATTAGGCACATCAAGCCTTCTTATGCACAAGAACACTACACAGAACTTGAGCACCATGCTTGGGAGCTATTGTGGAGGCATGTAGAGGCTTTTTTGGTAAACAAAAAAAAGCACAAAAATGTGAAAAAAACATGGCATCCTGTAGACTGTGAAAAGGACACCTGTTTTTAGTATGAGAGCTGAAATAAGGGGGCAGAGCGTTGCCTTGTCCAACTTCAGCTGGGAATGTGCACATTGAACAACTCACATTTTCAACCACTCTGCACATGTCCACGAATGACTGCGAAGGTGCCAAATATTGATTTTGAGGATACTAATAATATTACAAGTAGGTGAATTTGCACATAGAGGGTCTGCAAATAATGAAGATTGACTACAATGACTGTTATTCCTATTTAATTGGGAAATAGAGACCTAGAGAACTTAAATAATTTGCCCAAAGTCATCCAGTTGGGGAATAACTGGCTCAATAATTGTTCAAAATTAGCCTCATCTAGAGACTTTAACCTCAACTAATTTTTCCATATAGTCAGTGTACTAGAAGTATTAGGAAGTTAGTGGATGGGCTCAAGTCTTACTTCTATTTTCTAGTTGTTTGGCCTTGGAATCTTGGTTCCCATCCCAACCACCACCACCCCCGCCCCAAGCCTGATGATCTACCGATGAAGTGGAGACAATAACAATTATTAATTGGGTGGTTGTGGGGATTAAAATGACTAACACAGTTCTTAGCCTGTGAAAGTGCTTAATGGCTATTAACTTCTTAGACTCCATCACTCTGTAGCCACCAGATATTGAATGCCAACTGAGTCATACACTGAACCAAGAACATAGTATTTATGTACTCCTTCCAACAACCTATGACAAAAGTTAAAACACATATTATAGATGAATAAACTGAGGCTCATAGAGGTTTAAGCTAAGCCTAAGTTTATTGCTAAGCTTAGTAGAGAAATCCAGATTTGAACTCAACTCTGACTCCAGCCACTTTGTTCCTAATACCTTCTCCCATTGCCTCTTTGGTCCATCATTGCAGGATGTGTATTTGAAGAATAATCATTTAACAGTGATTACATGCACCATAGTCTGAAATGCAACCCTCTTTCATCTGCTTTGTGCTTTTATATACAATTTCAGATGAATCAGAAGTCTCTGATTGCAAATACAATTACGTCAGCACTCTGAAGTATTATTCATACTTTTATGTCAATTGGATAAAAAATAGTTCATCTTCATAGTTTATGACCTGAAAATTATACCAACAATAACCATATTTTTCCTTGATTTCTTTTTGAAATATCTTATCTCCATTGCTTCCTTAAGACTGTAATGCTGTAGACATCGAAGTTTTCAAGAGTCATCTAAAGTAAGGTGATTGTGATGATTGATTTTATGGCAACTTGGCCAGGCTAGGCTGTGTGTTTCATCAAGCACCAATCTAGATGTTGCTGTGAAGATACTTGTGGATGTGATTAATAGTTACAATCAGTTGACTTTAAGTAGACCACATTATTCTCCATGTATGGGCCTCATCCAGTCAGGTGAAGGTTTTAAGAACAAAGGCTGAGAGTACCCAAGGAAGAAGGAATTCTGCCTGGAGACTGTATAGAATTCCTGCCTGACTGCCCAGTCTTTCAGCCCTAGTCTAAGAATCTGAGAATAAGAGACTTCTAATCTCATAAAACAAACTGAGGGTTACTGGGGGGTGCAACATACACTCTTACCTGAATTTCCAGCCTGCTGGCCTACCCTACAATCATGTGAACCAAATCCTTAAGGGAAATCTCTTGATAGATAGATGATAGATAGATAAATAGATAGATAGGTAGATAGATAGATAGATGATAGGGTGTGTGTGTGTGTGTGTGTGTGTGTGTGTGTGTGTGTGTGTGTGTACGCGCGCGCGTGTGTCCTATTGGCTGTTTCTCCAGAGAACTCTGAGTCATTCGATGACCAACTATCTTAGTTTGCCAAGGACGGAGAAGTTGTCCGGGACATGGATATTTCTGTCCTAAAGTCAGTGTGGACTTGAGCCAAGCAGAACAAGTTGGTCACCCTACATTAAAGTATCTCTCCCCTGCAGCAAATTGGATGGTAAAAGGGAACGTTAGTGTTACATGGATTTACAGGATACTTCCAATTATTATTGGCACAAGTTATCCAGTTAATAACAAGTCAACCTATGTTAACTTTGCACTTTATTAGGTTGGGTTTGTGCATGGTAAAGCACACATAACATAAAATTTACCATTTAAACCAATTTAAAGTTACACAACAATGTGCAACCATCAGCACTATCTACTTGCAGAATCATTGCATCACCCCAAGCAGAATCCAATACCTGTTAAGCACTCTTCCCAGCTCCTGGCAAGTGTTCATCTGTTTTCTGTCTCTGTGAATGTGCCTATTCTAGATATTTCAAATAAATGGAATCATATAACACAAGGTAAAACTTGTACAGGAATGTTCATAGCTGTTCTATTTCACAATAACAGAAACAGAAACAACACAAATGTCCAACAGCCAGTGACTAGAAAACAAAATGTGATATATCCATTTAAGGAATCTTATTTGGCAATGAACAAGAATGAAGTACTGAATATATTCTATGACATGTATATGCCTTGAAAACACTATACTAAGTATACTGGGTCTTATTAAAGAGTACACAAAACAGGGATTAAAACAAAAAGAAAAATTAAGACTTTTTTTAAAGTTTCCATTCCGGACCACAAGATAAATTTTGAAAAGATCCTCTCCTAATCCTATATTTGCCCTCCATGCACAAATCTTTGCAGAAATCACTTAGCAACCCTCTTCCACTACCAAAGAAGAGTAGAGACTTGAGAGAAAGGTTTTATTAATTCAATCCTCCAAATATTTTAGTAATATTATATACTGTGTGTAATATTATATAAATATGTATATGTGTAATATATTGAGAAACTAAGGCTCAGGAAGGTTTAGTAAATTACCCCAAAATACCACTTAGATAGGCAGAAGACCAGGGCTTGTTTCTGACACCGAAGCCCATTCCCATACAGGAAAAAATATATATAGTACACCATGACTACTCACTTTTATAAAATAGCAACTCAGGGGAATTAAATTCAAACTTAAGTACAAAGTCTAAATAGAAGGACAAATACAGTCAGGTGAGCTCAGTTAAGGAGGTCACAGTGTTAAGTATGTAGTACATGCCTGATAATATATCACACTGAATTAAAAGGTTGCCTGAAGGAATTAAATTTTGAGCAAGACTTTGACAACTCTAGGAACACAGATTATGAAAGAGAATGAGGAAAAGTGTTTCAGGATTTAAATCATTTATTCATGCATTCAGCAACTCTTTACTGAACAGTTACTATGAACCAGATGCTTTTCATGGTTCTGAGGCTGTAAATGTCCCTACAGTCATAGCATTTACAGAGGGCAGGCCATTAGTGGCAAAATGGTTAGGTGTATTGAAATTATGGAAAACGTCAGCAGAGGAGAAGCTGATAAAAGATAGAGGCCCTTGAACTCTGGACTGAGGAGTCCAAATGTTAAATGTTAGGACTTAGACAGTCACTATAGGTTCCTGGTGCATTAAGACACCAGCCATACTTGGCTATTCTTGGCTTGTTTCTGTGCGTGGAAAGAAATAGGGAATGTAAGCAAGCGATTGTTCTGAAGTGGCAGAAATATGAGTACAGTCTGTCATTACACAAGGAGGATAATGGTATGAGCATGGAGATGAAAAAGAAGGCCTTGCCTCTTTTTCACAAGATTTTTTAAAAACTCCTATCAAGACTGACTTTGAGCAGGGCTTAGTTACACATTCGGCTATTACTACTCTCTGATAAGAAATACCATAAAACATCTGTGTTAGGTAATATAGACTAACAATATCTCCTCTAGATCAGGACTTAATCTATACTCATCAATATTTACAGGACTTCTGCCATGGCCCAGTAAATAGATACAAATAAGTCCACCTCCTCTGCAGAAATAGAGATAAGTACTTCCACAGAATATTACTATAAGATGCTACTTGGATCTCCTTTACAATCCTATAATAAAACCAATAATAACACTTTGTACTTATGAACTCCTTCACACTGAAAATCTCAAGTGTTTTATAGACCATAAATTCTCCCAACACCCTTCATGAGATAAAGAATAATCACTCTCTCCAATTAACAGTTAAACTAAAAACTAGCTGGGCTGAATGACTTGCCCAAGGCCACTGAGGTAAGACAGAAGTCCACTTGTTCTAGAGACTAAAGCATGGTTGATCCTCAATGAAGGAGTGAGGGAGGCAATACTTCATCCCAGGTACCATTTCCTCTTCCTCTTTCTTTCTCTACCCACTTCCGGCAACTCTCAGCAGTCTCCCTCAAAGTGTTAACTGACACCAGTTAATAATACTGGAAGTGCTAGCCTTCCCAGGAATATCTACCTTTTATTAGGTGGCTCCTGACAGCTGGCTGAATTTCAGGAACCCACAAAAGGAGCTCTTTGACTTGCTGAGGGAGAGTCTATTCTCTCCTCAGAGCTCACAAAGCGTACAACCCTGTCACTCACCCCTGTACTCTGCCACCAGGAGAGTACTCTCCTTCCCCAGAGAGAAGCCTCCCCTCCTTCTAACATCAACCAGTACACTGAGGTTTTGCTTTGTCTTAGGGCAGAAATGGAAATGAAAGTCATCTTTCGGCCCAGAACTACCTGATATCAGGACCCATCTGGTCTTGCCTGAGCTTTTTTTTTTTTTTTTAAAGATTTTATTTATTTATTTGACACAGAGAGAGAGATCAGATCACAAGTAGGCAGAGAGGCAGACAGAGAGAGAGGAGGAAGCAGGCCCCCCGCCAAGCAGGGAGCCCAATGCGGGGCTCGATCCCAGGATGCTGAGATCATGACCTGAGCCGAAGACAGAGGCTTTAACCCACTGAGCCACCAGGCGCCCCACCTGAGCTTTTTGTAACTACATTCTTTGTGTCCAAATATTGTTAGCAGGTGTATTGTCTCTTGAAGTGTGCTGGGAATACAATCCAAACACTGCCACCAGGTGGGATCTCTTTCACGAGCAGGACAGACATTTTCATAGCAGTTCCAAGTTCAACTTTAAGATCTCTCCCTATGTGAAAGGGAGGGATGGAACAATTTGAAACCACTGGGAAATGCCTCGTGGCCACTTCCTTTTGTTTGGACTTACATCCAATTTTCCATAATTTCACATACCCAGTCTGTTACACATGAATGAAGGGGAAAGTGGGAACTTAGCACATGAAGTTTGCTATATGATCATTTGCATATCTTCTATGACACACATCCTTCAAAGCCCTGGAGAAGGCAATCACACATTATGTATAAGGGCTGAATGCACAGAGAAAAATATTGAGCATTTGAAAGAGAAGTAGTAGTGTGTTTCACTACCCAAAAGGGAACAAATTTCTATCAACTTGAAGTTTCTCTCTATAGCTCTGTTGAGGCTGCAGAGATGTAATGGACTATGCCCTAGTTAAAAAAAAAAAAAAAGGAAGCCTTTCTTTTCATCTTTCTGCCATCCCGATGACAGCATTAGGATGTCACTGATTTTGCCTATGTGTTCTGGTTTCAGCTGCTCTTCTAAGGGATATTTAATGAATACCTACTGTAGGCAAAATGCTATCTCAGGTGCTATGCATGATTCTTATCCTTAAGAAGCTGCATTTTAAATGGAGATGCAAATGTACACAAATGCCCATTCTGTATGGTCAGTTAACTTCTCATGTATTTATGTATCAAATAATAATGGCCTTGAATCATCTAAGAAGGCTTTATGAAAACATTAAAACCTGAAGTTTGCTGATCGAGAGAGGATAAACATTTTGGTTTGGGTTGTGTGTCCTATGAAGAGGAAATTTGGCCCAGAGTCTTTCAAGCAAGAACAACTGCTACAGGACAGCATTCCTTGTTGATTCCTCAGAATTCAAAAACATATACTGCCCTAGCTATAAAGGTCATCATAAATCCTCTTTTAATTATTTACACTTCTGCCAAAATATGTACTTCAATAAAAATGTGTTGCATACTTAGTATAAATGTGGGAATTACAAAAATGGACCGGCAGCAACCATTGGTCTCATAGAGCTTAGGATCTGTCCGCTTCCAGTCTGTCGCAATTTCTGCCCAGCCAAATTTGACTCAGCTCACTCAGCACTGTCCAGGCACTCCTGCTCTGTTTACGGCTCAGCAATAGTTACTACGATTGACAACAGGGATACTTGAAATATTTATATAACATTTATGCAATTACTTCATTGCCCAGTAAAAGAATTGGTTTGCAGGAACTGGCTCCTTGCCAGAGTTATCTAGATCTTAATTTTATAAGGCAAGAATTTACCCTAGAGTTCAAAAATTGAAAAACAGGGTGGAGGAGTTATTGGTGGTGATCATTTCTGGTCAAAGAAAGCTGTTTGCTTTTCTGTGGGCAGATATCCAGGGGCAGTTTAAAATGACTTCCCTCAAGGAAGAAATACCAGAAAAACACCTGGAAATCCTAAAGCAAAAGTAAAGAATAAAATTAGTTCCCAGTGGTGATATTTATCATTCCTACACCCCATCTGTCCATATTTTTAGAGCATTCGTCACCATACCTAAACAACTTTAATTGATCCTGTTAAGGTTTTACATGGGCCGTCTGAGCAGCTACACCTGGAAATCTATAGGGCAAAAAGGCAGATGCTTGCAAGCATGACAGTGATTGGGTCCCTGGGTTGCAGAGGTGACAAATGAGATCACCTCTCACCAGTGCCTTTCAGCTCCAGGTTACTGGAGGGTCAGTAACCTCTTCCATCCAGTGTCCCACTGCCAGCCATCTCCTGGGCTGTATTTAGGGGAAGTGTTGGTGGGAAGGAAAAGGGACAAAAGGAAAGTGGGAGAAGGTAGTGAGGGTTTTGAGCATGAGAGAAGATAGAGGAAGGAGAGAGCTACATGTATTTCACCATTGCCAGTTGAGGGAGTTTGGAGACATGAATACCTGGGAAAATGCTATGGAAATAGGAAGGGAAATGTTTATTGAATTGTGTATGGCACCATTGCTTGGCCACAAATCATCTAAGTGTTACGCTTTTAGAAACTCAATTTAGAGGTGCCTGCATGGCTTAGTTGGTTGGACATTTAAATCTATTATTTTTAAAAATTTTATTGATTTGCTTGAGAGAGAGCACAAGCAAGCACAGAGGGAGAGGGAGAAACAGGTTCCCCACTGAGCAGAGAGCCCAACGCAGATCCCAGGACCCTGAGATCGTGACCTGAGCTCAAGGCAGGTGCTTAAATAACAGAGCCAACCAAGCACCCCTGGCATCTGACTCTTGATCTCAGGTCAGGACTTAATCTCAGGGTCATGAGTCCAAGCCCTGCATTGGGCTCCATGTTGGGTATGAAGCCTACTTTAAAAAAAGAAGAAGAAGAAGAAAAAGAAGAAGAAGAAGAAAAAGAAGAAGAAGGAGAAAGGAAGAAAGGAAGAAAGAAAAGAAAAGAAGAAAAGGAAAGAAAAAAGGAGAAAAGAAGAGAAAAAAGAAAAGAAAAAGAAGTCTAACTTAGGAAACTATCATCAAAATGATGAGGCAGAAAAAAGAGATGAATTTTAATAAGAAAAGACTTTTTTAAAGTAACCACTTTTCCCAAAAGACAAGAGTCAAACTCAATAAACTGCCATGTACAGAAAGGGCTAAGTCCAAGAGAAAGAAATCTGCTGGTAAAAAAGAAGTCTTTGGGATGCCATAAGAATTCAAACACAAATTATAGGAGAGGGATGCCCCCTGAACTGCCTGCAGGAAGAAACTGATCAGGATAGAGGGTAGAGTTCCACATGCAGATCCTATAGACAACACGGGAAAACAATCCAAACAGCACCAAGGAGACACTCCAACGATCAAATCGCAAGGGCTAATTTAACAGCCAGTGGAAGAACAACCTTCAAGGTGGGCTTGCCAAATTTCTCATGCTGTGATGCAAATATGACACAAAACATTCTATCGAAGAGAAAAAAGCAATTGTTATAAGTAAAATTCTTTCCATTTTTTAGGGGGGGATGGGGTAGGTGTTGTGGTAAGTTCTGACAGCACCATTATCAGTAGAAATTTTCAGTATAGGTGGAGTTGAACAATACAAGGAGAAATAGGACTAGGCATGTCAATTAATTATATAATCTTAGTGTGTATGTTGTTCTGATATGTTAATCTTGAAGCAGAATAAAAAACAGCATGAAAAAGGGATTCAGTCACTTCACAATATAATTCCTTTGTAATTAAACAGGAAAGGTCAAAATACTGTATGATCATAAAGATATAATTAACACATGGAAATAGTCTATGTGCTAGGCATAGGAAAAGGGAAACTGAGAAGATATATCCCAAGATGCTAATTTTGGTTTTGTTTGTTTGTTATAACGACAGATAATGTGAAAATACATAAAATACAGTTTCTGCCCTCAAGAAGCTAATTCTTTTTTTTTTTAAGATTTTATTTATTTATTTGTCAGAGGGAGAGACCACAAGCAGGGGGAACAGCAGGCAGAGGGAGAAGCAGGTTTCCCACTGACCTAGGAGCACAGTGCAGAACTCCATTCCAGGACCCTGGGATCATGACCTGAGCCACCCAAGCATACCAGGAGGTGACTAATTCTTATTCCTTATTGGATTTGTTTAGTCATCTTTAATTTTATTATGACTAAAGTTTTAAGGAATGTCTTAGTTGAAAAACAATTAAAATGAATGCAGAAAAAAAAAGGAAATAAGCAAAGGCTAAAACCAAATAGGAAGATATATTTTTTTATTCCGTATATTTATATAGGACAACAAATTTGCTGGTGGGAGATATTTGATACAACACCCCTTCAGCTTATCACTATTCAATCGAATTCAGTTTCACAAATACTCGTTAAACACATAACAAGGTATAAAGATATTAGGGGAAGGCAATGGTGGTAAGAGATGAATGATTGTCTCTACCTTCAAGGTTCTTGCATCCAATAAGAAGGTCAGTATGTTACTTCCACCTCTTCCCACCCCCAAGTCTGTGCCTTAGATTCTTGTATGATTTTCTTATTTAGGATAGAGAACAGGGTCAAGCCTTGGGTAAAACCTTCTGAGTGACTCTCCGTTCTCAATGTAAAACATTAAAAAAAAAATGGGAGATCCTCAATCGCTGAGAAGTTCTCAGCCTGGAGAACTTTGAGAAATGGAACGTTCTCAGGGTCTCCTTTCCAATTTTTTCCTAGAGCTGGAACGTTTTTCTTCCAGAGCTTCTTAAGGCTGACTTTTCTGTCATTCCGGTCTCAGTTCAAACAGTGGGTCCTCAGAAAGGCCTCTCTTGAGCACCTCACCATCCTGGAAGAGCACTCCTGCCGACATTCCCTTCCCCATATCTGCACCATTCTTGATCTCATCCCTTTGCTTTATTGTCTCCACGGTAATTCGGTGGAATCCTTATGGGGTTTTTTGTTTGTTTGTTTGGGTTTATTGACCATTTCTCTTAGAATATAAACTCCATGAGGGTATGGATTTCAAAGTCTTTTGTATGGCCATATCTCTTGCTTCTAGAATAGTATATGGCTTATGATGTATACTCAGTGAATACTTATGAACAAATGAGATAAAACACTTGCCTCTCTGGGTCTTACTGTTTTGATCCTAGATTTTCTTTAAAAAAACAAACAAACATTCACTTTGTTCCCAGCTGCATCTCCATCCAGCACCTGAAAGAATTACTAGTACATAATGGATGTTCAGGAAAAAAAAATTAGCAAAATAATGACAGGAGCCAGGAAGAAAGAGACCTAAAAAGCAGAAAAATCAAGAGGAAAAATATTGTGTAAGCTAGATCATGGAGTTGTGTGTTGATTTCCTAGTGTTTATTTCCATGAACCTTTTGTCCATGGTTGTTTGCAAGTTCTAGGCTTGCCTCAGCTATTCGACAAAAATCAAACATTAAGGATGAGCTGTGTGCGAAAACTTAACCAGAGTAATTGAGAGAGGAGTAGCAGAATCCTTTGTGCAGTGCAATGGTAAAAATCGGAATCAGCCAGAGAAGGATCGGACAGATGGAAAGTCTCTGGGGATGGAGAGTGAGACAAGAGATCCAGCCCTTCTTCCCAGGTGGATGTTCTCCCATTACTGCCAACCCTGGGGGAGCCTGGTTTTATTAGAGAAGGAGCCATTTCTTTATAAAAGTAAACAAAAGCAGCATATGACAGAATCTCTTAAGTGCTAGCAGAAGTCCTGAATGCTATGAAGATTTAAAGGATTAAGAGCTCACAAGCCATTAGACTGATTAGGAATCATTTCATGGAAAAAGTGGCATTTTCAGATGGGTCTTGAGGAGCACAAACCAGGCATATGAAAATGGCAAGTGAGGAAAACGGAAAAGGACCATTTAGTCTGGTGGAAGCATAGGGGATATGTGGGAAAGAAGACAGAGACACACGAAAATTAGGTCAAGGACAGATTATGGAAGGTTACGAAATACCAAACTGAGGTTTGGTTTTGTTCAAATTTAGTACATAATGAGCAAGTACATACTGCTTTTTGAGAAAGCTTAAAATACTACTGAACTAAGTTTTAGGAAGATCAATCTAGTAGTATTTAGATGATTACTAGGGTAGGCAGGATTCTAAAATGGCTCTTGGTCATTTGCATAATCACCTCCATCTTCAATTCCCAGTATGAGGGAGGTCTATCTTCAGTAAAAGACAGAGCTGGGAATGTGATGGAGGATCACTTTGGTGATTAGCTTATGCTATATGGCAAAACTGAGTTTAAGAAAGGAAGTTATCCTCAATGGGCCTGAAGTCAGGCAAGTCCCTTAAAAGAAAGGGAACTCTTTCGGGAGAAGGAGATCAGAAGTACTATATTTAACATGTAAGACACTCTCCACTGGTGGCTTGCAGATGAAGAAATGGCAGGTAGCCTCTGGAGGCTGATAACAAGCCCTGGTAATACCCAGCAAGACTATGAGACCTCAGTCCTAAAACTGTAAGGAACTAGAGTCTGCCAACAGCTGAATGAGCTTGGAAGAGAATTGTTACTCAGAGCTTTCCAATAGAACACCACCTACCCAACACCTTGAATGTGAGGCCCTGAGCGGAGAAGCCAGATGAGCCCACCGGGACTTCTGACTCACAGACCTGTGAAATAATGGGTGTAGTTTTAAGCCTCTAAGTTTGTGGTAACTTGTTATATAGCAATAGAACTCAAATACAGTTGGAGTGAGGAGAAACTGAGAACCATTTGGGAAATTATTAAACTAGTCTAGGTTAGAATAAACTAGTAACAATGAAAGAGTTTGCAATAAAAATAAAGAGGACAGATGGAAGAGAGATCAAAGAGATAGCCTCTATGTGACTTAGTGATGGATTAGCTAGAGTGGTCAGTGAGAGGGAGAGGGGGAATGTGAGTCTGAGATGGGGGACACTGGATGGCTGAAAGGACAATGGCACCATTCATAAAAGAATGGAAACCAAGAATAATATGGGGGGGAATACAGTTTCATTTCGGATTCACAGAATTTGTAATGCCAACAGCATATCCACAAGTTTATAAAAAATGGAAGTCTAAAATTCTATAGAGAAGCTTAGGTTAGGAATGTTAGGAATTTTTTGGAGTTTCTAATAAATAAATAAAAATGAGTAGCTACAGGGAATTAACTGAGGAAATTACTGGAGAAATTGGTATGGAGTTGGACGAGGGTCCCAGAGGAAAGTCCCCTCTCACTTCTGTGCTCTTGAAACTTCCTCTGCCTGGAATATCCTATCTGAAATAGTCTTGGAAAACCACCCACTTCAAGCATCATTTCTGTCTTACAGCACTTTCTGCCTTACACCGCCTTTCAAAATTATCTTGAGGTTTCTTAAGGGACAATATTCCTATCTCCCCAGTAGACTAAGTCTTCAGGAGACAGGGGCCATCTTATTTCATCTTTGCATTCTCAACACCAAACCAAGTGTCAGGAACACAACAGACACTAAGTATTTGTTGAGTGAATGAAACAAAGATAGGAATAATCAAAAAGATAGGAAGGAACCAGAATAGTGTCACAATACAAAGATAAAAAGGGAGCGAGTTCCCAAAAGAGGGTGGTAAATAGTGTCAAACACTTCAAGATAAAGAAGGATGAAGACTCGCTGGTGGGGAGCTGTTAGTTTGGTGATTAGAAGTGTAGTGCCTAACACAAGAACAGTATGAGTACCAAGATCACATTACAGATGGTCAGAAATATAATGAAGTGATGTGATTTAGAGGTAGTGAGAAAGTGAAATGGTAGGTGAAGTTTTTAAAGAAGTTCCAAGATCAAAGAAAGGAAAGAGACAAGATGATAGTTCGTGAAACAGATAAGGAAAGAGGTTGTTATTATTATTATTATATTCAGTTGGCCACTGTATAGTACATTATTAGTTTTCGATGTAGTGTTCAATGATTCATTAGTTACATTTAACACCCAGTACTCATCACAACAAGGATGTGTGTTCTTGGCTTGGTACTGGAGAAAAGCTAAACAAGTTAACAAGCAGAATAGAAAATAAACCACAAATGGGTTGAAGATTCGTAGACTGTTCATGTTGGATGGGCCCTTATACAAGACCCTGTTAGTTACTTCACATTTTCACTGTTCCTTCTTCCTTGACAACTGAACTCAGATTCTCCTTGCAATGGTGGTGTGCCGGGGCCCAGACCCCGTTCCCAGACCCCCTTGCAGGTGGAGGTGACCAATGTGACAAAATTTTGACTGGTGAGAGATCATTGCCAGGGCTCTGAGAGAGCTTTTGCTTTTCCCAATGAAAAGGAAGAGATACAGCCAGTGCCTCCCTTCTCTCTGCTTTCTCCCCTGAGAAAGCACTTGATGGCTGAAGTTGCAAGAGGCATCTAGCGACCCTAAGGCATCGAGAAAGAGGGAAATGATAAGTGAGTCCTATACACACCAGTAAGGACATTCTTCAAGCCACTGAGCAGATACCAACAGCTCCTTAACTGCAGACTTTCGGCAACAGGAGGAAGATCAAATACACACAAATAGACAGATTGAGACTTTGTATATAGATATATATTTTATTGCCCCCAAATAACTTTGCAACTAAAAGGGTGTTAAGTATCTTCACTCAGCCTGCCGATATTTGAATCAACCCTAAACTGTCTTTAGGTTGTCTTCAACCTCATGTGTATCTACTTCCGGAAGCAGGACATTTATTAGTTAGTAAAACTTTCCAGACCATTCTGGAGGGTTTTGACCATTAGAAAGCCTTCTCTTCTCAAAAACTTTCTGCGGTTGCCTCTTTTCCCCTGGCTCAGGTCCTCCATAAACTCATTCCACCCTGCATCCCATCTCTGTTTTTCCTGGGCTCTCCAGCATATACACTCTATAAAGTCGGGTCAGCCTTTGTCCCACGCGACACGGCCTCAGTAACAGGGCAAGCTCATGTCACTTCCACGCCTTCCCTCTCACCGCTATTCTTTCCTAAATTACAAGTCCTTTATGTTTGACTCTAAAACGTTACCCATTTTTCAAGGCTAAATAAAGCCCCACTTATTCCAGAAATCTTCCCTGGCTATCCTATCTCCCACTGATCTCCTCCTACTGCTGACACAGCAAATTGTGACATAGTCTACAAAATGTGGTTGAACATCGACCTAATCCTTCTCCCACTATTTGTTCATTGTCCCGTGTGAGTTTCTTTGGCTCACATATGAGAAGGCAAACTCCTCGAAGCCTAAGACACATTCTCCTCACATATTCTGCCCACAACTGCTAGTGTAGCCTTATATACATACTCAATAATAATTTGATGGAGTTTTTAGGAAATGAAGGTGTATAGTGTTTAAGGGAACTAATAAAGACATACAGAATACATATTAAATACACAAGATCTTGTAGTCAAAGTAGAGTTCAATTCAACAGAATCCACTAAAAGTCCAAGTTAGTGTTTGCTTTATAAAAATGTCTTTCTTTAATTCTCCTTCCTTTTAGGAAAAGAGACTGGTAATATCCTCTGATTCACTGATGGGCTAGAATGGTAAGCCTTATTCTCTAGCATAAAATGGGAAATTCCTGTTATTAAAATATGAAGCAAATTTAAATTAACCAGACTCAAGAAGAAATCAGACACAGGCACTTGTACCACCATTATATTCAATTCTGAAGTTCTCCTTTCTGACACATTCTAAATCTTCTATATGTCAAGAAAGCCAGTTGCTCAGCCAGAATTATGAGTCCTGTGATTTTATTCCTTGGTGGGGGACAGGGAAGCATCTAAAGATGCCAGCATTCGGAGACTAGTTAATCCATCCAGATCTAAGCATCTGTGGCCTTTGATTAAAGAAACACTGTGCTATGGTCTTGAAGTATCACAGGATGGCATCTCCAGATGTTCTGATGAAGGAACTCTTAATTCCAATTCAGTTTGCTCTCAGTTTCCCAGCAGATCCCTCAGAGGGTCCAGCATGGGTGACGTTTACTTGTCATAGCTGGACATGATGCTGCTGGCTTCATCTGTTTCATCCCTTGCTCCATCTTCTTGGGTGTAGGCTAATTGCAAATGAGCCTTTTTTTTGGTCCAGGATTTGGTCGCCACCGGTGTTTGTTAGCTTGCTGCCTTTCATCTACACTTTCCTTTCTAAACTTGCTCTTACAGCTGAGAGCCCCCACGAGGGATTATTTTACCTGCTTATCATCTCCTAGTTACTTGTTTATTCTGAATGTGCTGGCTGGTCACTGAAATACAAAGGTGGATATGGCTTGTCCTCTGCTTTACACAAAAACATACATGCAATTATCTCCGCTCACAGCTGACTCTTCTTAAGCATTTGCTCTGTGGTAGGTGCTGTCCTCAGCTCCTGACATGGACTCCCCAGTGATTCTCTACAACAACCCTGTGAGACAGGGACTATTATTCTGTACTTATGGCTCAAATAAGAAAACAGAAGCACAAGAAAGGGAAAGTGCACGGGGTGCCTGGGTGACTCAATTGGATAAGTGTCTGCCTCTGGATTTTGTCTCAGATCATGGTCTCAGGGTCTGGGTATTGAGTCCTGAGCCCTGCTCTATGCTCAGTGGGGACTCTTCTTGAAGATTCTCTCTCTCCTCTCCTTCTGCCCCTCCCACCTGTTCACCTGAACTCTCTCTTTTTCTCTCAAATAAATAAATCTTTATAAAAAGGGGTGGGAGTATATACATCTAGGAAGAAGTGAAGGTAGGCATTGAAAATATGCAGCCAACCCCAGCACCCACAGAAAAGCTTCTACACGTGAAGAATTATATCTAATGTGGAGTGGCATAGGTTGCCACAGAGACATACGCTAGAGTTAAAGGAAGAGAAGTCTCTGGGATGGTGACAAGTGGGAGAAGGGAGAAGTTTTAGCAATGCAGAGGGGGGCTGGTAGATACCCAGGACGATATAAATTTAAAGGTCAGAGGTGACCACCAAGACAGGAGATTTTCCTTCTCCATTTGGCATCTTCTGGGGCTGAATATAAAGATATGAGGAACATCGGAGGCAGGCCTGGAAAGAGGAGGCAGCTCACAGAGCTGAAACAAAGCAGAAAGGAGAGGGAAAGAACCAAAGATTCACAGGGAAAAATCAGAGGGAGAGAGTTTCCAGGGCCTATTGAATTTTGCAATTGGGTCTTCATTATTAATCACAAAAGCTATTATGTTCTTTATGCCAAGCAAAGATCACACACACGATCCCATTTAATCCTCACGACCACCCTTGAAATATGCGTTATTATCTGCAGAACAGTTCTGGGGGTGGTTGGGGGCAAAATCCAAACCGCAAGGGGTTGGGAAATGACAGAGTGGGGAGAATGTAGTCTGCCTTTGGGATAAATTTGGGATAAAAGGGGATTGAGCCCCTATTAAAGGCTAGTCGGGGAGCCAGTCATTTCAGCGCTGCTTTCCAGTCTCATCCAAACAAAACTCTCAAAGAGATGTGTCCTTATTCTCCTTCAAAGAAAAAAGTAGGATTTGGAAGCCCAAGGTGACCCTTTCAATAAGCCCCACTTTGCACCCACAGAGGGGACAGATAGCTGCAACAGACAGTCACTAAGGGCTTTACTGCACCAGGCTAGGCCCCCTGCTAAGAACATTTACATAATTGTCACATTGAAAGTCAGTTTAAATGCTGATTGCATTATTAATACTGTGGCAAGGGCCCCCCCTAAGCTTAGAGTGTCCTTTTTCCTCAGTTTCCTCATCTGTAAAATGGGCTTCCCTGTGAAAATTCTTTAAAGATAATACAGGTCGGGGCACCTGGCTGGCTAGGTTGGTAAAGCTTGCTGCGCTTGATCTTGGGGTTGTGGGTTCAGGCCCCACCTTGGGGGTAGAGGTTGCTTTAAAAGAAAAAAAATACATGTGAAATATAAAGCACAACGAGTCCTTAGGGCGTGAGAAGTGTGGGGTAAAATGTTAACTAATAGTTTAACCTCCATTTGGCGGCCAAAAAATGGTAGAGTGAGTAAAGATCTCAGAAGTAGCAGCCCTATTGGGGAGGGTTTGTGCTTTGGTGAGGGCTGTGAAAGATGTAAGCCTGATGATTCACAGACCTGTACCCCTTGGGCAAATAATAAAAATAAAATTAAAAAAAAAAAAGTAGCAGCCCTAAGAGCTTGCTCTGGACACTTGGCTCTCCCAGAAGCCCTGGTGTTTCATGGCCACCCACCGACCTTCAGAGAAACCCCTCAGAGGGGAGTGAAGTGGTGGCGTGGGTGTTGTGGGGTGTCTGCTTGTTCGCTTGTTCTTAAGAAGGACTGACTCACACGTATTTTTCTCCGGGGGGGGGGGATGTAACGTGAAGATGCGGAAGAGATGGAGCTGTGCTGGGTGAGCCCTCAAAGAGACAGGAACGAGTGGCGACCAGGCACAGGTGCAGGGTCCGCAACTTCCTTAAGGAAAGGCTCCGGCAAGGAAGCAAGGATGGTGTTCACGTCTTGATTTGCTCTGGTATCAGAGGAGAAAGAAACTAGGAGGAAGTATAGTTTCTTCTGTCCTCTTAAAGGCCGGGACACAACCGGTATTCTTGACGGGATTAAAAAAAAAAAATACCCCTTCCCTCCTACCCTTTCTTTCTCGATCCTCTCCTTCCCTCCTCCTCTCCCAACCACCGCACCCCTACTTCCTTTTCTCTCTCACCCCCTGCTGGTTTGCTGGTTACTTCCCCCTTCCCTGCTCTCCCGGCTGTAGCAGGGTCCAGGCCGCCTGCGAGGGACAGGGCGAGACTGGCCGCGGAGCGTGCGGATCAGCCAAAGAACGAAGTAGTCTC
>LNAC01000155.1:2425796-2437100 GCA_002007465.1 Ailurus styani | reverse complement strand
CTCTCTCTCTCTCTCTCTCTCTCTCTCTCTCAAAACTCGGACCTGCGGCCCCACCGCTGCTCCAATCCCTGGAAGAGGCAAGCGAGCGCCCTCCAGACCGCGGCGCGCACCCGGCTCCGGCACCGCGCCCGACGCAGCGCTAGGGCCTTTCCCCAGCGCCGCAGCTTTGGCCGGGTGTCCTGGAAGATAAGGAGGGGAGGGAGGACAGAGACAGAGTCGGAAAACGCTCCGGCCACGCACGCCGGGACTTAAGCCCTCGCTCGGCGTCCGAGTGAGGACGGCGCCCGCAGCGCCCTGCCCTGGCGAGGTCCGCGCGGCTGCCCGGGAAGAGCCCCCCTGCCGCTCTGCGACCGGCCAGCGCCAAAAAGTGCGGCTTGTCGGTGTCCTGCTCAGGCAGCGCCTGGGGCTCCCGGCGCCCTCGCCCCCGCTAATTTGAAGTCCGACCCTGCGCTCGGTCGCGGGCCCCTCGCGGCCTCGGAGCGTCCCCCCACCTGCCCCGCCGGGCGGGGAGAGGACGCGCGGCGCCGGGCCCTCGCTATGGCTGGGGCGCGCGGGCTGCTCTGTCTGTGGCTGGGCTGCTTCTGCGTGAGCCTGGCGCGGAGCGAGACACCGAGGCGGACTTTCCCGGAGCTCCCCGGGGCTGCGTCAGGCGACCGCACGGCAGGTGGCGGCTCGGGCCCCCTGCTGCCGCCGCACGACAAGGTGTCGGAGCACATGCTGCGGCTCTATGACAGGTACAGCGGCGGCAAGGTCGAGGCGGAACGGACACCGGGGTCCTCCGAGCGGGGCTCGGGGCCCCTGCGCCCCCGGCCCCTGCGCGAAGGCAACACGGTTCGCAGCTTTCGAGCCGGAGCTGCAGGTGAGTGCCCGAGGCGCCCCCTTTCCGCGGTCCCGCCCCAGATTTCTCCGGGGACACCCCCCACCCCGCTTCCTCGTCTGCCCCCCGCTCTCTAATGCTCCCTGGAGACCTTCCGTCACCCTCTGCAGCTGCCCGCCGAGCCCCCTCGGTCCCGTCGCAGCCCGCATTTTGCCAGCGCCTAGTCCCAGTTTTAGAGCCCGAACTGAGAGGGAGATCTGGAGAGAAGACGGGCCGAGCAACCAAGAAGGTCCGGGCAGGCTGGAGGGACTGCCTGGAAAGGGGGAAGGGGCTACCCCCCCTGCCCCGCAGAGCCTCCTGCCCTGGGTGTCTGGAGCACCTCAGGGGGACTCATGCTGCTGTTTCTTAAGCCAGCCAGCGGAAATTCCCTTGGACTGGGCTTTAGCCATGTTTACCTAAAGGCAGATGTCATTTTATGCCAACCCGGAGGCACCAGAGAGAAAAGTCACACTTGAGCGAGACCCCTTCCCCTCGCCTCTTAGACGGTCGCTCCTCCAGACCTTGCACCCCCTCTTAACTCGCGTCCTCCGCGTTACTGTATTTGACACTTTCTATCTGATTGTCCCTTGGTGACAAACACACAAACTAAACCAGGTGGTCGCGTGTTTCGATTATTTAAAACCCATCCGGGCAAACAGGGGCTGTACCTATTCCGCCCTGGAAGGAGTCGGGGCGGAGGGGGGCGGTTGGAGACAGCGGTGGATGTAAACACCTCTTGGAATCTGCCGATGAAAATCTGCTCATCCCATTTTTCAACACACAGATCACTGCGGACTGAAATTCATGGCTTAACAAGGTTTCTCCTGTCCCCTGTGGTGAAACGAATAACTTATGCTAACAGCCTGCCTCCCTTGTGCTAACAGCTTGAGGGAAAGTTTCCTGGACACTGACTCGGTTTATATGCTTTGAAGACGCATCGGGCTTTTCTTGTTCACTACATTCATGATAAAGGGAAATGTAACTGCAAGGCCTGCCTTCAGTGAACCGTTGAAAAATAGCCAAGAATCTTCAAGTAAGGAGGCCTTGCCTCATGCTCTTTCAATTCTGTCAGAATCACTAGAAAGAAATCTCCCAGAGCTTTGATATGTAGGACTCCTGGAAAAAAGGAAAACCAAAGCATCCATCAAGGAAAGCCCTAGGTTGACACTGTAAATACTCTGGAGCTCCTAGGCAGGATGACATTTACAATAAATGTGAATTATGCTTTCTAATGCAGAAGTCTTTAGCTAGCGTCTGAGCTGAACCAGATTTCACTTTCTTCTTAAAACCATGAGCATAATCTGTAAGGGGCTGCCCTCTGCTAAGGAAACAGAAACCTTCTCTGGGTTATCCACGGTAGGCCAGCTCCTGGAGGAGGCTGTCCTGACAGCTGACCACACCAGTGAATGCCCTGTTTATTTCCGTGCAACTCTGAGGACAGAGCTCAGGGAAGGAGCAGTGGGGGAGCAACAGGGATTGGAAAGAAGTTGGGTGGGTAAGGCAGGTGGCGGTAATGAAGATACACTCAGATGGCTCTTATGTTCACCGCCATTTTTTCCCAGGGAGTAGCTAAAGCACCCAAGAGACGGATAGTACTTTTTGTATCAACAAGTTTCATTTTTGGTATGAATCACAAGGTTGGGAGGTGGAATGTGAGTGTGTTTCACTCACACCCATCGCCTGGTTGTTTGTATGTTTGTCTTAGGCTGAGCGAACCCTGCGTGGGAGATGGATAGGGATTTGAATAAGGCGGGCCCCGGGTTCTTTGGGACTTCAGGTCATTCTGTGCATTCTGTACATCATTTCTAGTGTCCCTTATCAGCCTCACAGGTCTTATACCGGCAAATAATAAACTCTGATAGGGAGGCCAGAAGTTCCCTGGAAATGATGAATTGCAGCTTGGAGCATATATATAAGGCTGTGTGCCCTGATAAGAAGAGTAATCCCTTTAGCATCCTCGAGGCGGTCTTAATGACTTATTCATCAAATGTAGACACTGGTTTTTGTGGAAGCTTAAGTGTCATGTTACTGCATCGGACGGAGACTCCTGGAGAGGTGGTTCGTGTTGGAACGTTTCCAAGAGTGTTTAGTTACTACCATGCTCAAAAGACCTTATTATAAGGCAGTCCTGGCTCCAGGAAGGCACGACTTCAGGAAGGTGCTAAGGCTTTCACGTGTGTCCCTCTCCTTTATCCATGTCAGCGTTTCCATAACACCCTTTGTCTTGTGACATATGTTCCGATGTAGGTGAAAGATGCTGTCTGCTTCAATCAATCAGATATGTTTTCTAGTCCACGGTGTTTAGGTTTCACAACATGTGGGTTTCTCTATAGCAACGATGTTACGAATGTTGGTAGAGGGTCAGGTGGGGCACTGCGTATGGGGCAGACTTGCTGCTCTTGGGGCAGACTTCCCAAGTACTTATTCAGGGCTGAGTAATAGCCTTAGAGCCGTATTTGCTCCTTGGAACATACCTGATTAAAATTATTTATTGTTCTAAACCTAGAATATGTTTGGTTGAAATTTTGCTGCTGTGGTATCCCTCTGATTACTTTCTACTTAAACCATTACTTGATGGTGGGTGGCGTTGATCCTAAATACACTTTCTGCTAACCCCTTTTCTCCTCCCTCAATGCTATGCAGTGGGTGTGCCAAACCGTCAGTTTGGAACACTCATAAGTCTTTTTGTGATGCGTGAGGGTTTACAGAAAGATAGGTTTTATCTTTCCCTCTGTAAAAGGTAATTTACAAAACTGTCGATGACAGAGAAGTTTAGCTTTATAAAAATACACCATCTTGAAGGAAGGCAAGAGGCCTATGAAATCAGCTTTTCTTTTAATCTTAATTTAAGTTGTCCTGGGCTACTATGTAATAAAAGAAGAATATTTTACATAAGCTTTTCTCCTGGCCTGATCCTTGAAGATACATACTTTGTGCTCATTAGTTTCTCATCATTCCCAGAGTCACTTACTCTTATTTTTCTTACTCATAAATTTAACTTCTTTAGGAAAAGTGATTAAAGCATACATGTTCTTACTAGGAAAGTATCATTATTTTAATTTATGACTTATAACTACAAAAAGATTGTATTTCGTTGAATATTTGTCACTTTAAAAAAAATGACACAGACTTCATAGATAAAAGAAAATTGAGGGAATTGGGACCCTAAAGTGAATCTTGTCATTCAATGAGGAAGGGAGAGTCTTTCCTACAGTGACCAAAACTCTTTAAAAATAAAAGATGACCATTTGATGTGTTTCTGAAGGGTGAGGCAAAAATATAGAATATCTTGGGAAAGATAGAGTTAAGGGCAGAATGAGCATTCCTGTAAAATACATGGGCAGTAAGCGAACATCACTTTTGTTGGGTTTAATGATGAGGGACTATAATGACTTTATTAAAACATAGTTACCTTAAAATCTCTGGCACCTAGAAAGTAGGCTTGAAATTATCGAGTACCCAGGTTATCTAACGTTTCCATTCAAAGGACAATCTGCATCTGGAGAAAGGGAGCTGGGTGTGCAGCTGCTTTGAATTACACACTACTTTGAATACATGATAGCCCTTAATGAAGTTTTTACTGTAATAGGCAAGACAGCTTTACAGTCTCTGACATTTGAAAATCCATACTGCTATGAATTCTTGATTATCCATACTAACGGAAAAGAGAAAGAGAATGAATTACATGAAAAAATTATTTAAATTTAGCTTTTTAGCATAGTTAACCACACTCAAACAGACCAAGGGACTATAAGGGTCAATAAAAAAAATCCCCTAAGTAGATAATTCACTCAGGAAATGTTTATACATCAAAAATATATACATAATTAAGAATATATTAAGAGGGTTACATTCATTTCGCCTAAGCAGTGGAAGTTTATAAGCATTTGACTGGCCCAGTTCAGATATCTCTAGAAATTAAATAGAGACATGAATGTCAAATCTGCTCTCAGGGATTTTGGAGTTCTTTAAGTTTGTATTTAAAAGAGGCTTTAAGGAAAGCCAGCTCAACCCCTCCTTATATGGAAGAAGAAATGGATGTTATGATGTATTTACCAGACAATTTTTCAAACATATTGAGCTCAGCTCAAAACCTATTATTTCTAATAGTCTAGTCTAATTTTCTAGGAGAAAATTTTGTAGAAAGGGGTCTTTGGAAGATGTTAACAGGTGTGATGTAAAATTGAGTCCCATGGTCAAACAAGATTGGGAAAAATGATCATTTTTACTTGCTGTGGGAACTTTCAGGGACTTTAAATGCTAGTGAGTCCCCTGGAGAGTGGTCATTTTCTCCCCGGGAGCATTTTAGAGAATTGTGGTTCTAAGATATCTGGTTGGAGAAACCTTCCTCATTTCTCAGATAAGGAAGCCATACAAAATTCAAGTAAATATCACAACTGAAAACTGTCTCATTTCTCACTTCCCAATGAGTACCTGTCTCAGGATGTTTACTTACATTGTTACTGTGTGGACTTGGGTCCAATTGGCACTGTACCACCTTCCTGCTTTCACGTTTTAAACTCCTCTGACTGTAATTGGAGAGTCTCTCGTCATTAAATCTCCATACTCCCTGTTCCTTTCTGAATACTCAGTCACTGTTTTCTTCTACAGGAAGGAATCTTCTATTTCTTAATATTCACTATTTCATAGCTAGTATTATGCTTTTAAAAGAAAAGCTGCTTTATTTGTGGAAAAATTCACTGGAGGTCATACACATCACTTTGTTTTATCACCATCAATATCTTGATGAAAGACACACTCAAGACACCTATCAAATTCCTTCTAAAATCACCAAAGTTTGTTGTGTTTATGAGCCACAATAAAAATGGTACCTGTCAAAAAGCCTAGTGAAAATTATTGAGCAACTTTGCATATACTTTCTATTGGCTACTCAGGATTTTTTTTTTCTACAACATCAGAACTTTCCTCCCCAAATTTGGATGGTTTTCCCATCTATTCAAATTGTATATCCTAGTAATCAGTATCTTGATTTTGGTGGGAGTAGTGGAATAAGTTTGGCATCACCACAAATAGTCTCAGCTTGAACTTTCCTTTGCCAAGTTCCAATTCAGAGTGCATTGTTATGATTATGTTACGAACCCATGAACACAGAATTATGTAATGGAAACACTGACCTAGTATTAACCAAGTGACACAGCTATACCAGGATAATAGCTCCTCTGGACAGTAGTAAATGGCAAAGTAACTGAAGAGCACTCATCTAGGGAATATATTTAGAAATGCGTAAGGCTGTTAGTCTGTTCACACTCTAGTAGTTACTGTGTCCCAGCATATTGGTGCCTGAAGCAAGACTTCCAGTGACACACTTTTCAGTGATGGCAAGTTTAAAGGCGTAGATGTCTCTATTCATTTAAAACACCTATGCACCTAAGTCATAGAGCCCATTGATCATGGTGTGTTTATTGACTCCTTCAGTGATGAACCTACCTTTAAGATCATCATTTCTTGGCAACAGAACCACAGTAAATGCAGTGCCTAGATTTTATTTGGGCACACTATGAATAAAAGTTTTGGACAAACTGATGCTACCGTATTACCATCAGTTAGTACTTCTTACTTTATTGATTGAGTTCTATTAAATATTCTTTTTATAAAATAAATGCATCTAATAGCTATAGAAATACAAGATCCTTTGTCCAATCCTCTGATTTTACAGTTAAAACAACTGAGACCCAGCATGATCTTATTTGCTTTTCCTTTAAAAGGTATTTTAAAATTAAAATCATGCATGGAATTAAGCTAAAGACAATTTGAATTAAGTGTAACTGCTACACTTAGACACGTATAAAGGAAAGTCATTTTCAAGTAAAGAAGAGATTCCTGGTATTTTAATTTTTCTATTACCTGAGGCTGAGTTAAGATATCTAATGGCTAATCTTGGCTGAATTGTTAACTAATGAAGATATCTAACATTGCTAGTCTCAGTTTCTTAATCTATCAAATGATTAAGTCATACACACTGTGCCAGTCTCGCAGAAAGATGGTAAAACTCAAGTGAGAAAATGAATGTGAAAATGTGTGAAAGGTTTAGAAGCTCTATATAAATGAGATATTCTTAATATCATAAGAGGTATCTCTCTCTAGCTTCCCACAAGTCTTAAACATACCTGAACTGTTGATCACGTGCAAATGGTTGTAACACAAAGGATAATAGTTCAGCAGCAATGTAAATATAAGGAGGTGACAGTCCTCTTGTAATACAATCTGTGATATCCCAAACCCATATTCAGGAAGTTACTTTCCGCCTGACGTTGGAGGCTGAATAGAGCAGAGTTGCACCTTTTTATAGTGATTTCTTGAGGTGAATTGTTCCAAAGTACTGTCTGTGGATTAACAGAATCAGCATTACCAGGGAACTTGTTGGGGATCCTCCCACCCACCAAAGACCATCTGAATTAAACTCTGGGGGTGGGATGCAGAAATCTCTGTTTTCACAAGCCATCAAAGTGATTTTGATGCATGTTTGAGACACTGGTCAAGCCCATCTCCCTCAAGTTTTGAGGATCTTATATAACCCACATCTAAAATCTCAGATTGATTAATGTGTAGGTCCTGGTCTCATCCGGCACTTGTCGTGGGCCTTTCTGTGGACGAATGGTTTATTAATTTATATAATGGTAAGCTTCTTTCACTGTAGAAGGTATATCTCCGTCTTTATGGGAGGTTTTTCTCTGGAGTGGACTTCAAAGGAAGTTAATAAAGACTTCTTATCCTTCTTTCATAGCTGCAGAGAGTTTGGGGCCTAACAGATTTGGTAGAAGGAGGATATGGGACAGGGATCTATAAAGCAAGTCTGAAGTGCGAAGAGCATATCTCATTCATTCTTGTGTTCTGAGGATCTGGTGTAGTTGGCCACGGAGCAGGCACTCAATAAATATTTCAGTTGAGGCGAATTAGATGTCCAGGGGACTAGATAAGAAAAGACAGTAGAAACGCTATCAGCCAGCCAAAGGGCCCTTTAAAAATAAACTTGCCATGCATGATGTTCCCATGAGGCATTTTACCATGTATGAAGTCAGATCGCAGTACTAGTCTACTCCGTATGCAACTGTTCAAATAATGCTGCTTTTCTGATGAACTGAAAGGAAAGGCCCTTCGGTACCTCTACCTAAGAAGGGCTTCTGCTGACTTTGGAAAGTTGAAACTAATTGAAAGTATTTTCACTTTGGTGTTAAGTAGGAAACATTTTTTAATGTGGTACGTTTACACAGTTGTTCACTCAACAAATTTGACAGATATTTTTCAGGGTGTAAATATTCCAGACTATGCAAAGTACTCAGAGCTCAAAGATTTATTGGGACGTGGGTCTGCCCTCCGAGAGCTCACAGTCTAGGAATACCCATAGGCAGAGGCTAAGAGTAGATAAACTGATTAATGAACACATTGCTATTCTAGAAAAACATACATTATATCCTCCTTGGCCACATTTTACTCTGGACATAGAGAATGGCTGTCTTGAAATTCCAGAAAACTCGGTCGTTTGACTGGCACTCTGTAAGGAAAACAAAATTCTATGACTTTGTGTTCTGGTTAGAAAGTCTCCATCTCGCCTTGCCTGAGAGGTCAAAGGGGCCGAGAGACCCCATCTTCTGGACTCAGGAATCCACAAGCATTCAGCCAGTGACTGGGGGTGAGCGCGGCTCTTTGCTAGGCACCCCTGGCATTTCTCGCAGCTGTACTTTGGAGAAAGAAGTAGGAAAATAAAATTGTCCTGAGTTACATATTTTCTGTATGACTAAAATGTTTTCCCTGCTTTCTGGGGATTTAACTAATCATCAAGATTTCATTTAGTCTATTTGTTTTAAAATCAGACTTTACATAGAAAGCTTTCCATTGTGTGTTCTAATTCCCTTTGAAAACATCTGTGTGGGCCAGCATGAAGGTGAACTTCCACTTACCACTGCCTGGGCACCGCCTCAGCAGCTCCAGGGCGGGAGTTGAACCCTCATGATGATGGCACGGCTAGTCCTAAGTTACAGTTTCCTCACTACTTGGTTTCACTGGGTTCAGGGGCTTTGTTTTCAGATGAAAACAGAAATAAATCTTCTGCCTTTATCTATGAATCAAACTCTGTGAAAAGTCTATACAAGTTAAGAGAAGAGCTGGGCTCCTCTCCAAAATCCATATTGACTCGCAGGTGCCTCATTTTTGCATTTCTACGATGAATAGGTTGGACTAGTCTGTTTATTCATGAAAGAGGCACAGCATTAGAGTTAAGTCCTATGCTTATGGCTGAAGAGTCCGATAAAGTCACTACAGGGTCTTCCTTTAAGGAGTTTATGGTCTTAAGAAGGAGCAATAATATGATGAGAATCATATTAGAGGCAGGGCTCCAACTGAAGGAGTGCATTGGCATGACAAGCGTGCCTCAGGAGGTGGTACCTCCCCTTTGCCTTAAAAAAGCAAGTCTGGAGTATCAGGGAGAACAGGGCAGACATTGCAGGGAAAATCAGCAGCAGGTGCCACATCCCGACAAGTGTGCAAAGAGGAGTGTAGCTTGAAACTCACCTGATGTCTGAATCCTCTTTAAATTCACAGATCCTTTGACTCTAGAAAACTCAAAATAAGATGATAATGCCAATGGCAAACCCTAACTAGACTGCAGTTACGTGTTCCCAGCCAGGAAAATCCCAAGCTCGGGCTAGTGCCAGTAAACAGTAAGAAAACAGCACCACCTATTGGTAGTAATATTTTAGCATCAAAACATTTCCCGAGGAAGAGTTGAAAAAATAAAGCCTGGTTCCTTGGGAGGGATCTGAGAGGTTGCTACCTAGTGCATCCCTGTTACCCTTCATACCTTAAAGACATCCTCCTGTAATCGTCTTGAAATGGACTATCTTATCTTTTCCCAGTCTCCCAGACGGGTCTCACTGTCATACTACACACTTAGAAAGTCATTCCTTAACACGTATCTGGATTCTGCCTCCCTGCAACTATCGCTTTTAGACCTCAGTCTCTTCTCTGACCCTGGAAAGAGCAACCCCGTGATCCCTCTTCAGCCCCTCGGGTATTTGTCAACAATTTTCATGTCATCGGTAAACCATTTGTTTTCTTCCTTCAGGCCGTGTATTCTCTATTTATTCAGTTCAAACTTGTAAGACAAAGTTTCCAGACCCTTCAGCATCTTGGTTACTAATCTCTTCTGTATCAGAGAACTGGTTAAAGTGAGGGCATCCAGAATGAAGCACGCAGCTCTAGATGGAATTCGACTGGGGTGGCAGTGAATGTCTCCTAGTACCTGAAGATCACGAACAGTCTGAAAATGCATAAGCGATTGTTTTTTAACCCGATAAAACCCAACCTTATTTTGGGTTGACATATAATGTCAGTTTGTTCTTATTAATCAGAAGGTATACCTCAATTTCCTAAATCAGTAATTCCAAATAGGTAAGGATGAGAATATTTCAGAACTATGGCATTTTTCATGTACTGATACTGGAACATGTATACCTGTGTCTGTAGATAAAAAGGGTACTACTCCCTTTTATCTACAGAAGAGAGAGAAGAGAGAAGAAGAGAGAGAAGCCTCCTGCAAAACTCCTATTCTTACATCTGTGAAGACTCTCGTTTGGAAAGTTAATTTTAAAAATCTATCAAATAAAAAGCATGAGAGTAAGTCAATAGATATTATTACTTATTTCCATTTGCAGGGAGGTATCGACCTCCTTATTTAGTCCTCTAAACTCATTTGCTCAGCTGCTCGCTACTCTCTTATTCTTGTTTTCTTCCATGTAAATACTAAGTATTTGTTGAGTCCTTTGGGGGGAAAGAGCATTAACTTGCACAGAAATTAGGTATTTTAAGGTGAAAGAGGCAAAAATACAATACGGGTTAGAGAAGTCAAGACATATTTTTGCGAAATGGTTGAGACTTCTAGCATATCGTTAAGACAGAGTGGGAGAGGAGGTCATCTAGAATAGATGGGATAATGTGCCCCCTGGTCTGGGTAGAAACGGCAAAAGGTCAAGTGCTGGGCATAATAATACAGGACCCCGAGTTAGGAGCTAAATGTGACTTGGCCGTTCCTTTTCTGAATTTAGGCGGCTTAGATGTCTGTTAGAATTAGATTAATTTAGGACATAATAAATTTCTCTTTAAAACACAGGACAAACGCTATGCAACAGCCTCCAGATATCCAGCATTGCATTGCTGCCTGATTGGACTCCTTCTGTTTCCCCACCCCCAACATCCCCTTTTCCCTTTATTCTTAAAAGTCTGGTTCAAAGGTTAACACTTCCCTGTGTATCCTTCTTCCCCTTACTCAGGCAGAGTTAAATGCTCTCTTGGTGCTGCTCCAAGGACATAGTTAACACCTCTGAAAGCAAGTAGGATCTTCATGGCATAGCTACCTGCATTTTGCTTCTCAGCCCCAGCGCCCTCTTCCCTCCACCCCACTTTCCTCCCCGCTCCCCTTTCCCCCACCCCTC